>JAJOOS010006820.1:0-15778 GCA_029582725.1 Solanum chiquidenum
ATATGTAATTTTAAAATTTTATTTTATACATAAAACTATTTACTTTGATATAATTTTAAAATATTTCTTATACTATTTCATAGTTTTTATCTTTTAATATATTATTTCAAGTTTAAAACTTAGAATTCGGAATGATCCGATAAAGATTATAGTTCATAAATGTTGATAATTATAATAAAACTTAAATCAAAATCAAATTAATACTAATGCAAAAAAAAAAAACAATTCAACACTAAGAATGACAATAATATTGAATATTTGTTCTTTAGTTTCACATGGTTTAGACAATTAAAATACATAATCTAATTTTAATTTTCCTTAAATATTTAGTAATGTAACTAATAGTTATTAAACTTATTTTAGTATGATTTAATACTTTTAAATTATGATCATTTTTATTATGACATTGCAATATTTATTTTATATGATGATTTCATTATTATTAGTTTTTGAATATTTTTGTGTCATCAGTACTCATCTCATATTTTGTGTTATTTTTTTTAAGAAACACCTTAGATAATTGTATTTTGATTGGACTAAAGAAATATTTGGAGTACAAGTTAATTATATGTTTGTATGCAAACTTTCCCGAAAAATCCAAAAATCAGAAAAAATTTGAGGTTTATTAGTTTGGTTTGATTTATAGATTTAAAAATTCGACACAATGGTTTGGTTTGGTATTTGAAAAAACCGAACCAACCCGAGGTTGAAAAATCCAGAAAAATTCGAATTTTATTAGTTTGGTTTGGTTTATAAATTTAAAATTTTATACAAATGATTTGATTTGATATTTGAAAAACCCGAACCAACCCGATCATGTACACCCTTAGTTGTAGGTTACACGAATTGACCAATTAATTACCACTATCAAAATATATAGTGCAGCGAATAAGATGATTTATTTCTTAATTAAAAGTCTTGATTTTAAATTTTGGAAATGGAATTTTTTTTTAATGAAGAGTGCTTCTCAAAATAGATCTTACACGTCATCTAAATTAATTGCACTCTAACGAAATACCGAAAACAAAGTATTTGACAAATTAGCAAATATATGTGAGGAAGCAAGTAGGATATATTGGAGTAAAAATTATATTATTAATAAAACAAGCTAGTGGAAACACAAAGTCAGGAGACAATATCTCATGACTGGATTTTTTTGCCACCAATAAACAAGCCTTTTTCCATCAAATATTATTTAAGTAATTAATAAATCTACTTCCACGGAATACATTTACTTTGGACAAGATTTTTTTAGCTTAGGTGAGAATCGTACCAAGTGTCTTAATCTAAGAGACTCTTTAGTGCAAAAAGTAAACTAAGAAAATGGTAGTACTATTTTTTTTATTTTTTTGCGTCTTCCAAATTTAATACTCTATTAATTCATTCAAATTCAATAACCTACCTATGATCGATCCAATTAATTCAGACTTATGTTGCTTAGGATTCCTTTAAGAATCCAATAACATAGAATCATATCAGAAATTTCTCAATTTGTAAAGTTTTAAATTTGAAATATTTAATTGTAGCTTATCGATCCATCCCATTATATCCCTCACTAATTTCCAAATTCCAAATGATTCATCTTACTTGAAAATTAGAAAGTAAATGTTAAGGATTTATAATGAAATTGGAGCATCAGAATTATAAATAGAAACTAGGTAGTTTTTTTAAAGAACTTCCCCTTTTTGGATGACAGTGAATCTCTGATACCCATAAAGATGCTGGGCAGTACACACACACATAATAATGGTGAACCAGAAAACACTACCTGATCTGATGGTTGGACCCATCTCTCATGAGAAAAATAGCTTCAAACCAATTTAACATTATTTGACTTGAAAAGTGAGTAAATAAAAGGAATGTTAGGTTTAAAGGAAAGTTCCTTAATTTGGCTACTACTTGTTATTTGTCTAACCATATACAAAACATGCACTCCCAAGCACGCAAATGGCTAATGAATGAAATTTCGTTATTATTCCATCAAAAAATATCTACAACCATTAAAAAAATCGGTGAAGGATGAAAACCTGAGCTCTTTATATGACTTGACAAATTCTCTTCCTTGAAGGTACTTCTTAATGTGTGGGTTAGATTGTAGACCTAATTTGACATGGTAGCAGAGTCAAGTCTGATCCGATGTGGACCCTCAGGTCTCGGACAGTTGAAGGGATAGAAATATCCATGCTCCATTAATAGCACACATTGGATCGGATAATGGAACGCCAAATAAAGAATGTCCGGGTCTGGGCGTGACTCGTGAGGGGGTGGGGAGATGAAAGGAATCTTAGACTCATGATATGACTTGAATAATCCTTTTCTCTTTAAGCTAAGTGTTGGATTATAAAATAGGTTCAAGACCTAATTTGACATTAATTGAGGTGGATTATATAAATTCATGATTTCACTTTTCTCTATTTGAACAATGAAATCAACTTTAGTGATTCTACAACCTTAGAGATTCTCTATAAATTGTGTTATCATACAAATTTGAAGAAAAAGCAAAAATAAAATAAAATGTTCCAATATTTAATTATCTTTAAATCCGATTAATTAAGTTGTATCATTCTATATACATCCTTGATGATAGGCAGCTAGAAACATGAGTTTTAGTTATATTTCATTTTTTTTACTTACTACATTTTAATCGTGATTGAGCTATATATAATGTTACTACTTTGTATTTATTACGTGAAATTATTATGTAGGGTATGATTCCAAGCTAAGGAGCACTTTTGAAGCTAAAACAAAACTTTGGTACTTCGGAATTTGAGAAGTCAAAAGAATTCAACATAGATCGAGTTTAGAGTTCGAGGAGCAAGTGTACATACAAAAAAAATGAAGAAAATATGAACGGACAAAAAAATTGGCTTTGAATTTCGTTGGAATTCTGTATTTCGTCAAATTAAGGATATTTTTGGTTGAAATTATTGGTACATGATATAAATACATTTAAAACATGATTTTGAAGGGGACTTTTGACAGACGAAGGATTCAGAGAGCATCTAGGGGTTGAAGGACACAAAGATTCACTACTTTCAATTATCAACAATTGATTCAACACGAAAATTTGAATTAGTTTATACTCCCTCTGTTCCATATTAGTTAATCATCTTATTCAAAATAGTTGTCTCATATTAGTTGTCCACCTTACTAAATCAAGAAAAGATTAATTACAATTTTCCTACATTACCCTTGCTAATTAATTATTTTTAAAAGTGCTCACATTTGTATATAAATTTCCCAAAAAGTTTTTTAAGGGGTGAATTAGAAAATTATCTTCTTATTTATGATTTATTAATATGCGTGTAAAAGAAATGATCAATTAATACAGAGGAGTAGTTGATTGGAATGATTTCTAGTTCATTCTTCTTCAATAATGTGTGATTTCTATAATTGTGGAGTAATTTTTCATAGAATTTGACAAAAATGATGTTTCAAGATTTAATTGTGGTTTCGGCTTTGATGAAAAATATTAAAATTCTAGTGTCATGTGTTTTGAGAGATTATATTTTGAGACAACTAGGTTAACGTGATGTGATAATACACTGTCCTTTTGTAACACCTTTACATACCTAGGATACTAATAAACAACATCTTAAACGATTCCAATTAGAGCAATTTCATTCTCTATGTGTGTTTTTTCTCTACTTTTTGTCGTGTCATGTAATTTTATATCTTCTATTGTGTATAATATTGTATAATCGTATGTTATATTAATTACATTCACCCTAAAAGAGATCAAGTCCCTCATTCCATTCCTTAGCGGATGTGAGACTCAATAGGTAAGGAAATCATATCTTTAGGAGTCGTTTGATAGAGTGTATTAGCAAAAATAATGTACATATTAATTTTGTGTATTAATTATATCTTGTTTGGTATACTTTTTTATGTCACACAAGCATTAGTTATACATTCTATTGTGTATTAAGGTGTGTATTACTAATGTCATGGATATTAGGTATTGACGAGAAGGGTCTTCAATTTTTATAACGGCTAATTAACATACACCTATTGTTTTAATTTATTCGTCTTGATTCATAGTACAATAATTAAATTAATTAATGTTTGATATGAATTTAAGTATAGATACTACAAGTCTCAATAGTTAAGACTTCAAAAGGGTAATGCTAAATGGCCAGAAAATTTAGCTAAATCTGGCAAGAAAATTAAAAAATTTATGATATTTTTAATTTATTTTAAAATAAACTGATCTTTTTTCCATTTTTAATTAAAATGTATTAAAGTTAAAAGGGTAAAAATGTATAAAAAGGTAAAATAACATAGGAAAAATATCATTTTGACCAAATTCTGACCAAAAGGATTTATTCAAAATATTTTGAAAACATTTCAAAAATTAAGACAAACATTCCTTACCCAGGAAAAGAAGAAGTAAGACAAACATTAAAACATTAATGAAAGTATATAAATATATCTATATTTTTCATAAACCCAAAAAAAAAAAGTTTGTGCACACTAATATATAAGTATTACTAGTACACAATATTTGGCCCTTCCATTCTCTACATAACCCTACGTTTTGTTACTCTTTAATCATGATGCCTCAGACCACTTGTTTCTTACTCAGGCCTCCGGTTCAAATTATTTGTTGTATTTTTTTATTTTTTTAAAAAAAGATATGAATTAATAGATGATTTAATTATTTAATTATTATTTATATCTTAAGATATAATATTTTTTTATTTGATATAATCTTTCATTATTTTATATTTATTCTTATCTATATAGAGGTGTATATAATTTTCGAGAACAAATACTACTAAAATAAATGAGATAAAAGTAATGAATTTTATTTAAAATTTTAAAATAATAAATAATTTGACATAACTATTTTTAAAATCATAATAAATAATTTAAAAAGGAAGGAGTAATAAATGAAATCTAATTTTGGGATTATAAGTACAACAAAAAGCAGCCACAAGGTTACTATGAGAAAACGCGTTAAATTAAACCTAATCAACAATCAAATAATCTTTGGGACCCCTCATTTCAGTAACAACTCACAAATAGAGTAATTGCGTCATTTTTTGACCAACATATATATTGGCATAATTTTATAAAGTGATCTAAATAGGTAAAGTATAATTAAATATTTTTTATCTTAAAATTTGAGAGATTATTCTCGATTGACCTTTGATTTAAGTAAAAGTAATTTATCGTCCAGAAAATAAAAGATAACAAAAGTAAAAATATCAAATATTATCAGGACAGTAACTATTACAAAATAAAGTGATAATTGAAGTGTAAAAAATAATAGATGGTGAAAGAAATCAAAGGATAAACAACTATAGAAGCAATACTATAACTATTAGTAAGGATGGATAATAAGAGTATAAGACAACGACTTATTGTGACCTATATAAAAAATATATATGTTCATTTATTTGTCCATTTTAACCGTTCAAGAGAATTTTATTATTTTATTCAATACTACTTAATATTGAATAACTATATAAAAGGATAAACAACTATAGAAGCAATACTATAACTATTAGTAAGGATGGATAATAAGAGTATAAGACAACGACTTATTGTGACCTATATAAAAAATATATATGTTCATTTATTTGTCCATTTTAACCGTTCAAGAGAATTTTTTTATTTTATTCAATACTACTTAATATTGAATAACTATATAAAATAGTAATTATAGTCAGATATAGAATTTCAAAATATTACTAATAAGGTGAGTTTTATAAGATATATCTTTAATTAAAGTTCTTTTAAGGGATCTGATAGACCAACAACAACCAAGATATAACATCTTGAAACATTGCATTGAGAAGCTTTTATGATAGACCAACAACAACCAAGATATAACATCTTGAAACATTGCATTGGGAAGCTTTTAAAATTTATCAGCGGGGGCTTGTCATTTTGAAGAGAAGTTATGCTAGAATTAGTTATGTTGAAATTAATTATTTTGCATATATTATTTTTTATTGCCTATTTGAATTGTATTACATAATTTTAAGAAGAAGTTATTTATTTATAAAAATACTTTTCGATCACTTTATCTTGGAGAAAAAATATTTGAGGGATCTTACAAATAGTTTTGTTACATTATGATAATTTATTCATGGATAATTAATTTTGATATTATTATTTCACTCTTTGACAAAGATGATATTTTATTTTGATATAACTTATCCAAAATTAGTAACTAAACAAGGGATAAAACAATTCTAGATTTGTATCTCAGGATGTAACGATCTGATTCCGTCGTTAGGGAAAATCAATGGAGAAAGAATTGGAGCTAGAAAACTTTTTCGTAGTAACTTGAGATTTCCTTGCCTAGTCCAAATTTGGATGAAATCGGAGTCTTTGAGGTGTAGGGAAATTTGGTAACAATCGGGTGAAGTATTTGTGTTTTTGATTTCATGAGGGGATATATAACTTGTTAAGGAATCCGTACGACTTTACAGAATTGAATTTGGGTGAGTAGAACTCCCAAAATCGATCTTGGCGTAAAGGATATTTTCTTAGCATCATTGGTTAGAGGTGTGTTGGGAAATGGAAATTTTGGAATTCTTCAATTAGCTCTCTGTCTCGCGTAACTAGCATTGGCGCCGCTTTGGCAAGGCCGCTACAACGGGGTGACGGCCGTTGTGGCGGGATCGACGCGAATTAAAGTCGTTAATAAACCCCTAAATGACCTCATTATGCACTTTTCGACTTTTAGAGCTAAGGAACGAACCCCAGGCGACTCCTACTCGTTTTCACCATTCTTGAGGCTAAAGGTAAGTTTTTCACTACTCGAATCCATTTTTCAATCCGTAAAACGTAATAGAAGGGTGAATATTGATGGGGGAGGGTTTTGTAATAGATTATATGGTGGAAACAACCCTAATTTGGTTAATTAGGATCATGGGTTTGATCTAGGGTTCATAGAATTGTTAGTAATTCGGGTAATTAATGATTGTTTATTGATTCCCGTATTATATTGAATGTTTGTAGACCAAAAACAAGCGAAACGAATTCGGAAAGGGAAAGATCAAGTTTCTTAGGGTTTCAAGCTTATTTCGAGGTAGCTGATGGTTGTGATTCTATGATTGTGTGATGTATGTTTGTTCTTGCTTCATTATGATACATGTATGTATATGAATGTTGCATTATTGATCACACTTGTTGTAAAAGAGATAGATGAATGATGATTACCATGAAATCATGACTTAATTATATGATCTTGAGGATATACTTGTGATTGTGATTGTGGTGTGTTGAATGGTTCGGTTGCCATGTTTCGGCATAAATATGGGATCGGTTGCCACGTTTCGGCATAAACATCAGATCAGTTTCCACGTTTCGGCATAAATATGGGATCGGCTGCCACGTTTCGGCATACTAACTTGGATCGGGTACGACGAATCGGTATGCTAACTGTTTGAGTTTGGGTTCCATGAGAGGACCATTGAATTAGGTTCCGTGAGAGGACCATTGAATTGTGTTGTGTATCTACTTGTGATGAGTTCGTTCATATCTACTGTTGATTGATATTGGAAGATGGTATGTTGCTCTAAATTGATATAACTGTGATATGTGAGAATCGTGAAGTTATTCATTGTTCGTATATGTTGATAATGTTGTATATGTTCGACATGTGTATGTGATTATATTGTTGTATTAACTAGTGTATGTTACACTAAATGAGATAGTCGTGTGATCCTACTAGTACATTGTGGTTGTGTACTGATAGTGCACTTGCTCTTTCTTTGTTAAGTACATGGCATCTTCAGGTGACTATTGATAGACCTCAGCTAGGTGACTATTGAGCGTGACCGGATTCAAGGGTGAGCCAGTTCTTTCAGGCTGGCATGAATTTTTCTTGTTTAAGTCCACTCTTTTCAGACTCAGACTTTTGTCTAAAGTGTTGTTTAGTTTCGGGGTTGTATCCCTTGTTCTTAGACTTGTCGTTAGTAGAGTTTTGGTACATTGACTTTCAGGTTCTAGAGGTTATTCTTCCACATTATTAGTTATTATTGTTAGACTTTTGTTAGAGTGTATGAGAATTTTATTTTTATTTACTTAGTGTTTGATTTAAATGCCTTAGTTTTTAGATTATTTGCTTGGTTTGGATCGTAGTAGTGGTTCTCCCACCGATAGTGTTAGTGTGAGTGCCAATCACGACGGTCTGGGTCGTGGCAAAGTCGGTATTAGAGTCCTAGGTTCGTTGATCTCATTGTACCAAAACAAGTTTAGTAGAGTCTTGCGAAACGGTACGATGACGTCCATACTTTTCTTCGAGAGGCTATAAGACTTTAGGAAAAACTCACTTCTTTTTACTCCTTCATGCTATGACTTGAATCTAATTGGTATCTGGGTAATACAAATTGGTATCTTTCCTCATTCACTCTATGGTCCGAACTAGAGCAACAAAAGTGGTAACACTATCGCTAGCAAGAGAGGATGTGTATAGACTATCGACAGTTGAATAGGGTCACCATTCACAACAAGTATCCATTGCCTCGGATAGATGACCTTTTTGATCAATTGCAAGGTGCATCATTTATCTCTATGATTGATTTAAGGTCTAGTTACCATCACTTAAAGATTGATGTGGTTAAGAATTGGGTTCGATCAAGTTCTATGATTGAAATTAGCAATTTTGTGGGGCTCGCTATCTACTATTACCGCTTGTGGTGTGATTTGAGTCCAATTGGTATCTCAACGAAGTGAACTAGACGTCGTGGTCACGACTGAGGGGCCACAAATAAAGCAAATTAAAAACTGAGAAGGTTCCAATTGGTATCTAGCCCTAGGGGTGGTGTGAATGCATGGATGATCAGGAATGGTCATCCATGGAGCGAAATAATTAATTAAGAATTTGGACTTATCTGTAAATTGTATCTTGGAAACTTTGAATGTGTGCTTCTGGTTGTCTGAATTAACTGTGAATATGAAGTTGTAATTGCTTGAATATGATGAGGTGATTATGTGCACAATTAATGTGTGTCAGAACTTTGATATGTACAATATGTTGGCTTGGTCGTTGAAGTTATGCAAGTTGTAAATACTTGAGTATCGTGTAATTCATTGTGAAAGAAAGATTTTGACTAAGGATCGTGTGAGTATCTGGGTTTATTCTGGGGATGTGTGGGTTGTGGTGCTGAATTGACAAGAATGAATTGGTTCGTGTATCGTGGAATTGACTGGGGGTAGACAATGATTATCTAGTTATGAGGATTATTCTAAAATTACTGAGTAAAACTAGGAGCTTTTGTGGAATTTAGAAAAGAAAAAAACCCTAGAAAAATTATTGGCAGGATTTTTGTTTCCGTTATGGCCGCTGGGGCGAGATTCTTCCCGCTAAGGCTAGGCCGTTCCGCCAGAGCGGGATGAGGTGAGGCAGAACCTCAACTTGTATTCCATGTTTCCCCTAGTCACAATTATAGACCTCGAACAGTACCCAAACTAACCTCGCGATCTAATTTATTGTTCATCAATCGAATATAAGTGGTAAAGTGTGTTAAATTGCGGAGAATCTGGGCATATGAGGAGGAAATCAGTGAGGTCATGGAGGCCGGTAAAATGGTAATGCAGATAGAGAAGTAGTTCAGCCAGGCAAGAAGGTTTCCCGTCAAGACGACAGGGCTCAGTTATATGTTTTTCCGGGCAAGACCGAGTTTGAGGTGTGTGATGCAATGGTCACTAGTGTTGCTCTTGTATGTGCCCGAATGACTATTTTTTTTGTGGTCTGGGTTCTACTTATTCGTACGTGTTAGTTCAATTACTTTGGAATTTGATGTGGTTGTGATATACTTGATGCCCCCATCCATGTTTCTACCCAGTTGAAGAGTCAGTCATAGTCACCCTTATATATCGTGTTGTCATGTTGTGTTTATGAATTTTCAGATTTGGGTTAATTTGGTTATGCTGGATATGACTGACTTGATATAATCTTAGGCACGACTTGGTTGTCCCCCTATTATATCGGGCTTAATTGTAATACTAAGTCGGTAACTCTAGAGATTCCTGGTAGGAAAAGATTAGAGTGGAAGGGGTGTACAAGCCTAAGCTAACTAAGATCATATCCTCCATTCGGGCTAGGAAACTGGTAGGCAGGGTTGTTTGGCCTATTTGACTGATGTTTGGGAGGTTGAGGTTGAGTCTCCCTTTATTGAGTCTGTTCCTGTGGTGTCTGAGTTTAAGGAAGTGTTACCTACGAATTTATCTGGTATGCCTCCGGATAGAGATATAAATTTTTGCATTGACTTGAAAACTGGCACTCGCCCTATCTCCATCCCTCCGTATCGCATGGCTCCAGCAGAATTAAGAGAGCTTAAGGCTCAAATCCAAGAGCTTCTTGATGAAGGGTTCATCCGTCTTATTGTTTCCAAGTGGAGTGCTCTTGCTTGTTTGTTAAGAAGAAGGAGGGTAGTATGAGGACTGACTATTTTATCTTAATCCATAAGGGAGTGGATTAATACCAGAATGACAAGCTTATGGATAAAGAAAGTTCCATTGAATATATTTGGGTGAAGGAAATTAAAGATTTTAGTAAAAAAGTGTGTATCAAGATTGGGTTCAGAGACGCGTGATTTCATTCATTTTATTGTGGTTATGGTAATAGTGTCACAAGTATGTCGGATTGGTTAAAAACTATCAAAAAAGACTTGAGAAAGGAGTGTGTGGACATTAGCTTAAGTGTGATGACAAGTGTTTGGTTTTGTTTTTTAGTCTAGTAATGAGTATGATTGAATTTTTAGCAAAATATATGGTAAGATCGATGGAGAGCGATCAATGATAAATGGAGATTCATGAATTCATAAAAATCTTCAAGGTACAAACTAATGTTGATAGAGAAAGGGATTGTGTTATATGATGGAAATTACAATTCAGATTTTTCATTGTGAGTCTACATTCGTGGTGATGTATTTTGTCAAGGTATGAATTGGCAAGGTGAGAAATGATCAAGTGTATCCGGTTGAACATTTGAAAGGACTTACAACTAGGGTGAGTCGTGTGTACGACTATTGATTGTTAAGTATCTAAGAAAGGTTTTCATTTAAAAAGTGTTAATTTATAATAAGGTAAATTGTCGAAGTGTTTATGATGGTTGTTAGTATTGTGAGTATGATTCACTAGATATGCTCTAGTGTGTTTTCATTTTTGTGGGTGGATCCCTAGTGATGGATCAGGGATACCAAATCCTGCAATGTTCTCTTCGTTGAGGGGGAGATTTGATTATTTTGAATGACATAATTGGTGTTGTCTTGGAGTTTTAAAGTATTTCAGTGGGTCTACATGTACCACCTTGCTTATGAGAATTTATAAGAGAGACACCAAGTGTATTTGTGGTTGTCTGACAATCTTAATTTTCCTCTAGTCGTCGAGGTCATATATCAATTATGTATGGTTGAATGTGAGGATCATTGGGTCCAATTCTACTGTTCTTAAGAGGTAATCTACAATTACTAAATCTAACATTTCAATAGTGTTGTTGAAGGGTTTGTATGCTTGGGCATGTCCCTCGATGAGTATTTGATGTTTAAAGATCAAATTTTTATAACGTAAACTCATGGAAAATTGGGTTGTGGGATGGAGATATTGTAAAGAACTATGAGTGTTCAGATATTATAAGTGTATGTTGGTTAATTCAAGTACACCTCTAATTGTAATGAGTATTGATTTAGAATTTTATCATGGTTATGTAAGAAAGAATTTGTCCTGATGTTTGTGTCAAGATCCTTGATAACATGTGGCAGACGTGTATACGATCAACTTTGGTAGTTGTTGGTAATTGTTTTGTTGATTAGTTAAATTACATACAACAAAATTTTATCACTCGAGTGTTAAGATGACTTCATTGAGGCATTGTAATGGAGGATATGTAGGTATTCAATTGGTTGGTTTGAGGTTGGAGATGTGAAACCCATAGGGGGTAATGAGTTTCGGTAAGAAGGGCATGCGAGACAAGTATCCCCAGTAATTCGACAATTCAAATACTACTCTACCATTACTTTAGCCAGTCCTTCCTAGTGGATCACTCGGGGATGAGTGATGGGTAAATTGGTATCTATTGTAACGACCTCATTTTGTCGTTAGGGAAAAGTCAATGGAGAAAAAATTGGAACCAGAAAACTTTTTTGTAGTAACTTGAGATTTTCTAGCCTAGTCCAAATTTGGACGAAATCAGAGTCTTTGAGGTGTAGGGAAATTTGGTAACAATCGGGTGAAGTATTTGTGTTTTTGATTTTATGAGAGGATAGATAACTCGTTAAGAAATCCGTACGACTTTTCGAAATTGAATTTGGGTGAGTAGAACTCCCGAAATTGATCTTGGCGTAAGGGGTGTTTTCTAAGCGTCGTTGGTTAGAGGTGTGTTGTGAAATGGAAATTTTGGAATTATTGAATTAGCTCTCTATCTCGTGTAACCTGCAATGGCGCTGCTTTTTGCCACTTTAGTGGGGCCGCTACAGCGGGGTGACAGCCGTTGTGGCAGGATCGACGCGAATTAAAGTTGTTAATAACCTCTAAACTACCTCATTATGTACTTTTTGACTTTTAGAGCTAAGGAACGAACCCTAGGCGACTCCTACCCATTTTTCACCATTCTTTAGGCTAAAGGTAAGCTTCTCACTCCTCGAATCCATTTTTTGATCCGTAAAACATAATAGAATGGGTGATATTGATAAGAGAGGGTTTTGTTATAGAAACTATGGTGGAAACAACCCTAATTTGATTAATTGAGATCATGGGTTTTATCTAGGGTTCATAGAATTGTTAGTAATCCAGGTAATTAATGATTGTTTATTGATTCTCGTATTTTATTGATTGTTTGTAGACCAAGAACGAACGAAACGAATCCGAAAAGGGAAGGATCAAGTTTCTTAGGGTTTCAAGCTTGTTTCGAGGTAGGTGATGGTTGTGATTCTATGATTGTGTTATGTATGTTTGTTCTTGCTTCATTATGATGCATGTATGTATATAAATGTTGCATTATTGATCATACTTGTTGTAAAAGAGATAGATAAATGATGATTACCATGAATCATGACTTAATTGTATGATCTTGAGGATATACTTGTGATTGTGATTGTGATTGTGGTGTGTTGAATGGATCGGTTACCACGTTCCGACATAAATATGGGATCGATCATCACGTTCCGGCATAAACATTAGATCGGTTGCCACATTCCAGCATAAATATGGGATCGGCTACCACTTCTAACACACTAACTTGGATCGGGTACCACGAACCGGTATGCTAACTATTTGGATTTGGGTTCCATGAGAGGACCATTGGATTTGGGTTCCATGAGAGGACTATTAAATTATGTTGTGCATCTACTTGTGATGAGTTTGTTCATATCTACTGCTGATTGATATTGGAAGATGATATGTTACTCTAAATTGATATAACTGTGATATGTGAGAATCATGAAGTTGTTCATTATTCGTATATGTTGATGATATTGTATTTGTTTGATATGTGCATGTGATTATATTGTTGTATTAACTAGTGTATGTTACACTAAAGGAGATAGTCGTGTGATCCTACTAGTACACTGTGGTTGTGTACTGATAGTGCACTTGCTCTTTCTTTGTTGAGTACAGGGCATCTTCAGGTGACTATTGATAGACCTCAGCTAGGTGACTATTGAGTGTGACCGGATTCAAGGGTGAGCCAGTTCTTTCAGGCTGCCATGGATCTTTCTTGTTTAAGTCCTTTCTTTTCGGACTCAGACTTTTGTCTAAAGTGTTGTTTAGTTTCGGGGTTGTACCCTTTGTTCTTAAACTTGTCGTTAGTAAAGTTTTGGTACATTGACTTTCAGGTTCTAGGGGTTGTTCTTCCGCATTGTTAGTTATTATTGTTAGACTTTTGTTAGAGTTTATGGGAATTCTATTTTTATTTCCTTAGTGTTTGATTTAAATGCCTTAATTTTTAGATTATTTGCTTGGTTTGGGCCGTAGTAGTGGTTCTCCCACCGAAGTGTTAATGTGGGTGCCAATCACGACGGTCTGGGTCATGACATAGGACTATAAATGTTTGTCCAACATATTTTACAACATATCAATCACAAACAAAAAATAATTTTTATCTTTTGTCTTGAAAGGTTTTTTTTTTCTAAAATGGAATTAAACAAAAGCGAGAATCGCGTTTAAAGGGATGATATAGTGGCCAATAAAATGAATTGAGAATTGACGAGAGGGAGTTGCTCTGATGGTAAGCACCCCTCACTTCCAACCCGAAGGTTGCAAGTTCAAGTCACCAAGGAAGCAAAAGGGGTGGGAGCTCCTAGGGAGGGTAAAAAAAATAATGAATTGAGAATCATGTGGCTTCGACTTTAAATTTTAGTGTAACTAAAAATACTACTCCATCATATATGGCTATTTTTATTATTTTATTAGACTAAAAATATTTTACACACCATCATATGGAGTAGATGATTTTTATGGTCCATTTAAATCTCGTGTAGATAGATTTAGTTTATACATCCGCTGACAAAAAATAACAAATTAATACCTTATGAAATTGATCAAGATATGTATAAATAGATGCAGATATCATCGTTATTAAAAAAAGAAAAGAAAACACAAGTGGGAATAATATCCATTATTTCATCATTTTATTGTGAACAATACGTATATTTGGAAACTATTACGCACCTAAAGTCCTAACATTATTTCATGATACTTTTGGCTAAAGGCATATGCATGCATGTCATATCTGCAATTATAATCATGCATGACAATTCATGAATAAAATTATATCAACACAAATAAGGACTCTGCCTCCTTGAGCTTAAATTCCCTAAAACAAGTCAAACAAATATTTTTATGATCCATTATACTTTTTAGCCTATATAGGTAAAAAATTTGGGCAGAAAAATGTAACGGATATAACGAAATTACTAGCTAGAGTCATCATTGAACATAATGACCATACCATTACAAATAGCTATTGTTGGTTATTAAGCATTTTAATATTATTTTATATTAAAGTAGCTTTTATATTTGTGACTTAATGCTGCCTAACCATTTTCTTGGTCATGTTAATGCCAATTATTCTTGGCTTTATTGGCAGATGTCATACATCCTATAACGTTCCAGTGAACGTTGTGGTCATCAACATCTTGGGCAGTTTTGCATTTGCACGTTAGAGGCATTGGTTACCCCTCTCATTATCTCATTCTTTACTCCTCCATTATTCTTTGTAACATATGTAACCTATGTAACTCCTAAGACCATTATCTTCACTATTTACTACCCCATCATCTTCCTATTCATTGCTAGGAAGACTTCTTCTAGTATAAATAGTGGTGGTCTTCATTTGGTTTGTATATACACAACACACAAGAAAAATATAGAGTGAAATAGTTAGTCAAAAAAAGAGAGTTCTTATAAGTTGAAGGGAGGTGTTCTTTTTGTGGAGCTTTGGACTCAACTCTTGTCCAGAGTTGTTGAGTTATATATTGTGATTAGGCTGTTGTATCCTGGAGGGGACAAGTCAAGTAGGACTACTGCTGGACCGGTGAAAAATATTTGCTGCAGTGGGCTTGAATCTCCTTAAAGAGAGCGAGATATCCGCGCCTCAGCCTGAAGAGATTTATTTCTTCATTTTTATTTTTCAGTTGTAATCTTATATTATTGTTATCTTGTAAGTTTTTCACTAACAATTTTAAGGAGACTTCATTCATGGCTACAATTGAAAAAACCGTGGATGTTAAGATGGGAGACCTTAACAAGCCATTTCGGTTTAATGGTAATCATTTTAAAAGATGGAAGGGTAAAGTACTTTTCTACTTAAGTCTTCTCA
>JAJOOS010006821.1:0-13931 GCA_029582725.1 Solanum chiquidenum
GTATCTTCGTGTGTGAAGAAAGTTTTTAATTCCTTATGGTTTTGGTGTCTATGCGATGAATGAATGCTAAGAGGCTTGTATTAGACCTCTTCGAGGTCGAGTACGCCGGTTACGACTAGGGGGTGCTCCCGGGTCGTGACACCATCATATATGACGAGACTTTCCGTTGTACATTATGTTTTTTGCCTTACATATTGTTGTTTGACAATCACAATGTATGCAAATAGGTCCCACAGGTTTGGGCCAAAATGGAATTGCCACGCCCCGAGCTACCCCCGAGACGCTGACACGGGACCTAGGACCACAAGTGATCCCAAGCTAACCTTGTTGGTATGATCATGAACATACTTAATATAAACTGAATAATAGAAACCGTGTGGAAGCTATAATTATAAATAAATCTGAAATGACTGGGAATACCCATATACTATGACTGAGATATATGAAAACTGATGAGTTTAATACAAGGAAGATATTATAGCGGAAGTGAGATTTATGAATGGAATCTCGATGGTTTGACTGATAGGCAACTGACTATTCTTGTTCATAGAATGCTTATGTATGCTACTATTTGTAAAAGTGTTAATAACACTGACAGAACTATTTGTAAAATGATAATTGCGGGCTTTACTGGCCAACTTAGAGGCTGGTGGGATAATTATATGATCCTAGAGGCAAAAACCGCGGTAATTAATGCTAAGGCCGTTAACGAAGGGGTTGATAACCTAGGATTTGCCTTAGTAAAAAATAGAGAAGACGTTGTTTATACCCTTGTCTTAACTATTCTCGAACATTTCAACGGTAGATTTACCAATTAATATGAGATTGTTCGATCCTAACTAAATGGTCTTCGCTGTAGACATTTAGGAGAATTCCGTTGGTATAAAGATACTTATATGAGTAGAGTCATGGAGCTACCAGAAAATGGTCTGGAGCATTGGAAAGCTAAGTTTATAGATGGTTTGCCCCCACTATTTGCTGAAAGAGTTTAAAAGACTCTTAGAACGCCGCAAGGAGCTATTCCTTATGGCGCTTTCACTTATGGTAAGTTAATAGGAGCTTGCACACAAGAAGGAATAAATCTGTGCAATGAATTAAAACTCTCTAGACAGCTTAAAATAGATAAGCTCAGGGAAAGATCTCAGTTAGGAGACTTTTGTACCCAGTTTGGTTTACCAGACTCAGGTAAACAGACCAAACATAGAGAGACTACTAATCCCAACCCTACTTCCGATAAACCTTATAGTCGGAAAATATCTAGACGAAGATCTAGAGAAGAACGAGAGGAACGAAGATCTCGTCATAAGTCTGATAGATTTACAAGAAATAGGTCCAGGCGAGAACTCGCTAAAATCAAGTGCTACAAATGTGGTAAATTTGGTCATATAGCACCCAATTGTAAGCTTGAAAAGCTGAAAGCCTTAGAACTGGACGAAGAAGTTCATGATAAAATTTATAGTTTCTTATATACTTTCGGTTCAGAGTCCGATTATGATTCGGATACAGAGTCAGAAAAAGATGGTAATAAATCTGAGTCCTCCAAACCTACTGCTAATGTTGTTACTAATGCTTGTAAATGCAACGAAGAGATTTGTTCCTGTGAAGATGATGAATTCTTTTATAAATTACAATCTCAATTTGAAGACTTAAACATTCAGACCATCACCTCTGAAAATGTGATTGAACTTCTGAAAGAAGTTACTGATAATGATTTGCGTGATAAAATTATTCAATTAGCGGTTAATAATAGCAATGCTAGCTCGTCAAAACCTGTTGAAAACTTTAAAAAGGATTTTGAATTTGAATATGCTGCACCATACTCTCTGTCTGAAGTAAATGCTAGACTAAATAATCAACCTACTGTTATTCGAGATGCTTCCTTTGATGATTTAAAAGGAGAAATTGAAAATTTAAAAAATGAGATTAAATCTCTTAAACAAAATCAAATGATTTGTGATCATCGTCTTACTCAGATTGAAAAGGCTAATAACAAAGGTAAAAATATTGTTGAAGAAGATATTCCTGCAGTTAATACTCTTGCGAATTCAGTTAACTTTGATCCTAAAAGAGATATGTTTCTAGGAATGATGCAGGTTGTTACTGCCCATAAATGGTATGTTAATTGTACTATATTGATTAATAATCATTTTTCTATAACTAATGTTGCTATGATTGACAGTGGTGCCGATGTTAGTTGTATTCAAGAAGGTCTTGTACCTACCAAATATTTTTTAAAAACAACCCACATGGTCAAATCCGCTTATGGATATGCTTTAGATATAAAGTATAAGTTACCTAACACTCGTATTTTCCAGAACAAAGTATGCATACCGCATTTCTTTTTCTTAGTAAAAAATCAGTTATATCCTCCGATTATACTTGGAACACCTTTTATAAACGCTATTTATCCTTTTACCAGCATAACTGCTAAAGGTTTTTCCGCTACTTATAAAAATCAAGAGATAAGTTATACTTTTCTCACTGATCCTATATCTCGTGATATTAATGCTTTGATTAGTATGAAACAAAAGCATGTTAATTCATTACAACTTGAATTATTTAGTATGAATATCTTTGATACTTTAAAATCTACAAAAGTACAGGAAAAAATTAAATTAATTTCCGAACAGATGACTATTGATATTTGTGTTGATCACCCCAGTGCTTTTTGGAATCGAAAGAAGCATATTGTTACTCTTCCATATGAAGATAACTTCTCTGAAGATAATATTCCTACAAAATCTCGTCCTTGTCAGATGAACGCTGAATTGGTTGAATTCTGCAAAAAAGAAATTGATAATCTTTTACAAAAGGGTTTGATAAAGTCTTCCAAATCTCCTTGGTTTTGTACTGCATTTTACGTTAATAACGCAGCTGAAAAAGAACGAGGGGTACCCAGGTTAGATATTAATTACAAACCTTTAAATAAATATTTAAAATGGATTAGATACCCTATTCCTAATAAAAGTGATTTGTTGTCTAGATTATATGACGCTAACATATTTTTAAAGTTTGATTTAAAATCAGGATATTGGCAAATCCAAATATTTAAAGAACATTCTTATAAAACTGCCTTTAATGTCCCATTTGGACAATACGAATGGAATGTTATGCCATTTGGTTTGAAAAACGCTCCTTCTGAGTTTCAGAAAATCATGAATGATATTTTTAACCCATATTTGGATTTCATCATTGTTTATATTGTACAGCTTTCAATTAGGAAATCCAGTGGTCCGCCATAACTTCCGCTCCTTCTGAATTTGAATTAAACAAAAGAGGTTCTATGCAAATTTGATCTTCCTTAAGGCTCTCAAAATCTCCATCTCCAATGGCCAGTTTCATGCATCCTCTCGAACAATCCCTACGATAGAAACAACTATCGCTAAGCATATAGCTTAGTGGTGCAAAAACTATAGGTTCAGAGCCCTCAGATTCACCAAGTTACCTTTCTCAAGTCATGGGCAGCATAATTAAACATAATAAATAAATCAAGTAACCAATATATAAAGAGTATCAAGTTCGATATTTAAAGATCCAAATTTCAAGAACGCTCATAGCACCATTTTCCAAGAGATTCAACAACAAGGCTCGCCTAATATATACATCATGTCGTCACACCAAGCACAAGCAGGTATCAAGAAGGGCCGAAACCCTGTATCAAGAAGGGCCAAGCCCAATAATCAAGAGAACCAAGAACCATATTAAAAATGGCTTTCTAGTTCATACTTAAAATGGACAACTTCCATTTTTAAGACGGACTAAAAATCCATAGTCAAGATGGCAAATGATCCGAATCAAGAGGCATGCCAATAGTGACAGAGTCACAGCCACAAGAAGGACAGGGTCCCAACAAGAGTGCCAAGTGATCAAACAATCCGTACAAGTGGGCGAGTTACACAAGCGTCTTTAACGTCTTAAAGGATACCAACACAACAATGCAAAGTTACAAGAGGTAACCAAGGTACCAACATCAACTTTCAGTATACCAGCAGTTAAAAGATTACAAGTACAAGTTTATACACAAACCTCATTGCTTTAGCAAAGAAACAGTCCAACACAACTTCGCGAGTTCAGACCACAGACCAACCAACGTTTCAAGGTCCTCAACTTGTTCACGAGGATATACAACCTTAAAAATACAATTAAATAACCTTTTTAATTCCTAGCAGCTCAATAATGTCGAAGTAAAACAAGATTATCATTACAAGTAAGCTTAGCCTGTACAAATACGACTATGCTCCCAAAACAGTGATTCTGGCCAGCCTAGTACCTCATGTTGCAACTTAGATTTGAAAAGGAAAACGGAAAAATTGGAATGTATATCCTTCATGAAAGATGTAGGTACATCTCCTAAAGCTGCAAAAAATCAAGAATCACCGCAAAATATATTTTGTACAAAAAGATATCATCGATACACTAACAGTTGTTCATACAGGATTTCTAAATCCGAAATCTGGACAGAACTTGTCCTATGTTGCGTCCCATATTTCGAATCCATAACAGATAAATTAGAGTTTTACATAAACATAAGAGTTGTAGGTCTACGAATTATCTTCCCAAATCATATTTATTCACTGTAAACTAGGTTCTATAGAAAGAGATATGCATAAACTACCAAACACTACCCAGCTCAGAAACGGATTTCGTCACTTACCAACAAGAAGGGTGTGTCTCCAATTCCAGCAAAAAGGACCAAGTTTTTATCTTGTGATTTTGAAGAAAAAATGATTAGATAATGTTCTAAGGTTCTTAGACTTCAGGTGAGACAAATTTTACTAGAAGAGGTGTCAAAATATAGTCTCAAAAGTGAGGCTAGTCACATGTACAGCTGCCTCCAAAAGGTGGCTTCCCAAAAACAGGTTGGCTGCCCAAAATGCATACATATATACATATATGTATAACCCTCACCTCCCTTTCAAGTTATACATAATTCTAATTAGGATATTACGTAAATACCCCAATACAATCTCTTAAATTACGATCACCATTATGTTAAGCAAGATTGCAAATATCACAAAATTTCAAGTTCCCAAAATGAGAATAAAATATATTGTAGTAATTAAGCAATGGTGTATCGACATGCGAAAGTTGGTATAGTATTTTGGGGTATTACAACTCTCTCCCCCTTAAAGAATTTCGTCTCAAAATTTACCTTACTCTAGTCCCGGAACAAGTGCGGATACTGTGTCCTCATGTCTTCTTCTCTTTCCCAGGTAGCTTCTTTTTCAGAATGGTTCCTCGAAAGTACCTTTACTAAGGGGATTCTCTTGTTCCTAAGTTTCCTTACTTCTAGAGCTTGAATTAGAATAGGTTTTTCATTATACGTCAAGTCAGAATTAACCTCAATAGATTCAACTGGAAGAACATGAGATGGATCAGAACGATATCTTCTGAGCATAGAAACATGGAAGACATTGTGGATCTTGTCTAACTCAGGTGGCAAAGCCAATTTATATGAAACTGGTCCAACCCTTTCAAGTATCTCATAAGGTCCAATAAATCGGGGACTAAGTTTTCCTTTTTGGCCAAATCTCATAATTCTTTTCCATGGAGACACCTTTAAGAATACTTTATCTCCAACTTGATATTCAATGTCACGCCTTTTAAGATCAGCGTACAAATTTTGTTTATTCGAAGAAATCTTTAGACGATCCTTGATAATTTTTACCTTGTCTTCTATTTGTTGCACAATTTCAGGACCAATAAGTTTCCTTTCACCAACTTCACTCCAACAAAGAGGGGTCCGGCATTTTCTTCCGTATAGGGCTTCATAGGGAGGCATTCCAATACTCGATTGGTAACTATTATTGTAAGCAAATTCTATCAAAGTCAAGTGTTTGTCCCAACTACCGTTAAAATCCATAATGCAAGTTCGAAGCATATCCTCCAAAATTTGTATCACTCTTTCATACTGGTCGTCCGTTTGAGGATGGAACAAAGTGCTAAATTTCAACTTAGTACCCAAAGCTTCCTGCAAGCTGCCCCAAAACCTAGATGTAAACCTTGGGTCTCAGTCAAATACAATAGACACAGGGATCCCATGTAGTCTTACAATCTCATTAATGTACAACTCGGCTAAACGCTCAAGTGAGTAATCCATTCTGATTGCTAAGAAGATCCTAAACACTAAACCCTAAACCCTAAACCCTAAACCTTAGATTAGCATCGACATGGGCTGTAGTAAACCAACTGGGACTTGATGTTCTGCCTTTACTTGTTGACAAACCAAACATTTGGAAATGAACTCCGCAATGCTCTCTTCATACCATTCCACCAATAATGATCTTTGATGGTCTGGTACATCTTTGTACCTCCAGGATACATTGCATATGGTGAAGTATGTGCTTCATTCAGTATTTCTCTCCTCAGATTGTCATCATTAGGGACGCATAACCTGTTCTGATAAAATAAGATACCATCCTCTGTTAATGTAAAATCAAGATTTTCCCCATTTTGAATTTCTATGGTCAGTTTTACAAGTTTGTCATCTAACTTTTGTGCTTCTTTCACCTGTTTAAGTAATATTGCCTTTACTTGCAAATTAGCAATAACGGAACCATTTGTATCAGGTGTAAAACAAACATTCATGACTCTTAACTCAAGGAGCAAGGGTAAAGGACACAAAGAAATGTTTGCGAAGGATTTTTGACTTAAGGCATCTGGAACCACATTGGCTTTACCTGGATGATAATCAATCGTGCAGTCATAATCCTTGATGAGTTCAAGCCATCTACGTTGTCTTAGGTTTAGATCTTTCTGAGTACCCAAGTACTTTAAGCTATTATGATCAGTAAATATATGACATTTCTCTCCATACAAATAATGTCACCATATTTTTAAAGCAAAGACTATAGCAGCAAGTTCAAGATCATGACTAGGATAATTCAATTCATGCGATTTTAATTTTCGAGAGGCCTAAGAAATAACCTTCCCTTCTTGCATCAAAATGCATCCTAGACCATTGTGAAAAGCATCACTGTATACTATATACTCTTTCCCTTCAATTGGTAGAGTAAGTATAGGCGCTTGAGTCAACAGGGATTTGAGAGTTTCAAAGCTCTCTTGGCATTTGTCCTCCCAAATAAACTTTACTTCCTTCTCCAAGAGCTTAGTCAAAGGGGAGGCGATAATGGAAAAGCCTTTCACAAATCTTCTGTAGTACCCTGCTAAGCCCAAGAAACTTCTTACCTCGGTTGGACTTTTGGGAGGTCTCCATTCAACAACTGATTGTATCTTACTAGGATCCACCTTCACGCCTTCGGTTGATACCACATGTCCCAGAAAAGCCACTTCCTCAAGCCAAAATTCACACTTGGAAAGTTTAGCATAAAGTTCTTTCTCCTTTAAAATTTTTAAAAAAATCCGAAGGTGTCTATCATGGTCTTCACTACTTCTAGAAAACATTAAAATATCATCTATAAAGACTACCACAAACTGATCAAGATAAGGCTTGAATACCCAATTCATTAGGTCCATGAATACCGCAGGAGCATTTGTCAATTCGAATGGCATCACCAAAAATTCATAATGACCATACCGAGTTCTAAAAGCAGTTTTAAGGACATCTTTCTCTCTAACACGCAGTTGGTGATATTCGGACCTTAAATCAATCTTTGAGAATACCTTAGTACCCTTCAGTTGGTCAAACAAATCATCGATCCTTTGTAGTGGATATTTATTCTTGATTGATATTCTGTTCAATTGTCTATAGTCAATACAAAGCGTAAGAGTGTCATATTTCTTCTTTACGAATAAAACAGGGGCTCCCCAAGGAGAAACACTAGGTTTAATAAAACCCTTCTCAATAAGTTCTTGCAATTGAGATTTCAATTCTCTTAATTCTGCTGGAGCCATTCTATAAGGAGTGATAGAAATAGGGTTAGATGTAGGAATAAGCTCGATTGGAAATTCAGTCTCTCTTTCCGGGGGAAATCCAGGAAGGTTTTCTGGTAAGACTTCTGGAAAATCACATACAACATGTATGTCCTTGGTACAAAGACCCTTCAACTGTGTATCAACTATGTGAGCAAGGTATGCCCTACAACCTTGACGCATCAACTTTCTTGCCAAGGGCACAAAAATAATACTAGATGTCAATGATCTTTCACCTTGTACAATCGATGATAGATTGGGTGACGGCATTCTTAAGCCAAGGCATCGCGATAAATTTACACAGGGGAAGTATGAGTACCCGATAGTGCGTCATTTGACTATGATGAATATTAATAAGTTTTGCCTTTTCTCAGGTACAATGGGTCCCAGAAGAAAGAATGCAACAAAACTTGCCCCCCCTACTGCTTCTCAATCAGAAGGTCATGATGACTCCGAAGCTAGTGGTTGCGAGGTGCAAATAAATTTTACACCCGAAGATCACTCGCCTCGATCCACTAGATCTTTGACCAAAAGAGCTATCATTCAGGACACTCCTCCTCATTCTGAAGAGGGTGGTAGTAGTTCTGATAACGAAGAGGACTCGGAAAGTCAATCTGATGTTTTTGCTGGTAGTCAATCTGTTGATACCTCGGGGGGCAGTGCAGAATCTAAAAGCGGTTCTCAGGATGATACAAACACCTTTCCACCTATGGCGAATACAGAAGTTGAAACTTGAGTGCGAGAGGAAGCGACTACTATAGAGGATGATAAAGAGATCACCGATGATGATACTAAGGTGATATATGTGAACGCCCCTGAACCTAATCCTGCATTGAGACCACAACTGATTGCCTGTTACCGTTCCATGTGGACTGTGAACCGGTCCAAAGAATTTTTTAACAATGAGATTGTGAAAAAGACTGGCGGCTTCAAGAATTGAGCTATCATGCATGAGACTAGGGTGGTAGTAGCTAATATCAAAGCATTCTCGGACATCTATCAGATATTTCAGCTCCATCAGTTCAACTGGATGGACAATGCACTTGGAGAATACTCAAGCCACCTGGACAGAGAATTGTATTCCTCTTATGCAGTTACATTGATGAATTTTTTTGTGCATACAGAGACCACGAAACATCGACAAAAAGACATGGTTATTACCTGGGGTCCACTCAACTCAATCATAGTTAGGGGAAAATTAATAAATATTTCTGAGGCTTCGATTAACAGAATGATGTACGGCTCGGAATACTCTACACCAGCTTCAGTTGGCCTTTTTTAAGGAAAACATCATGAGGTCACCAGTGATGCTAAGATGGAAGATCAAAATTCTCGGGAAAGGGTTTTACGCTGGATTGCAAAGCAGATTACCATAGATGGGGAAAATGTAGTTTGGGTCACCACAACTCCAACACTCATCACTAAAGCTTTGTTGTCTTTTCCAGCCAAGGTTTAGTGGGCTGTCGTCCAAGCTCAATTACGACCAACAGCTAATGATAACACTTTGTCACCTTCCCTGGCCTCGTTTAGCCTGTCTTATGGTTGGTTACCCAAACAATGCGGGACAGATAATAGCGACCGAGATGAGAGACAGGGTGCTAAATGAGAGAGCTGCACTTCCTTTTCCCTATCTGATAGTGAAATTATGTCGAGAAGTGAACATTCCTCCGAACAGCCTGGTTGACAGATGGGGTGAGGTATTCAGACTTATCTAGGTTTCTAAAATCAAGGTTGTCGTAAACCATCTCTTTGGCGCGAAGTCTGCCGCTGTGAGTACTTTAGTTGTTGTTCCACATGTCCCAATTGACATCCCACATGCAGATAGAGGTCCAGAACATGGAGAGTCATCTCAGCCTTCCACAGAGGCACCACCACCTCCAGCTTCAGCCTCCAAGGCTCCAGGTACCTTTGTCGCTATCCCTATGCTTTTTCTTGAGAAATTGGTTGCAGATCAGCGTCAGACCAGGACATTGGTAGACCAGATTGTGCTCTGGATGCCTCAGCTGATAGAGATGAAGGTGTTACCTATGAAAAAAGAGATCAAAGATGAGGTGCGGAAAGAGTTGGTTGTCTTAAAAGACAGATTGGATGGTTTAGAAAACCTTGTCCAAGATCGATTCCAGGCTGCCGGGTCAGTCGATACTGAAGAGTTCAAATCACAGTTGGCCGAGATAAGAACTCAGATTGCTAAACTGGCTGAAAAGCCAGTACAGGTACCCACTCTGATATTGTTCGAATCTTTAATGCAAATGCCAAATCAGGCACCCTCCACTCAATCAATTGATGATCTTTGGGGAGTACTCCCCACGAGTAAGTCTGGTAAGAGAAAACACAAAGCTGGAGAAGTTGAGGAGGAGACCCCTACTGACCCAGCCAGAGAGGCAAGAAGGCAAGAAAATAGAGCTCGTAGAATATCAAAGAGGGAAACTCAGGAAAAGGAATCCCTTGAACAGCAACAATGATATGCAGCCTTAGTTGGAACTTCTGGTAGTGGAGCACCTGCTCTGACTAGTGAGGACCAAACTGATCAGGTCCCGAGTTCTAAGAGTGCAACCATTGATAAGGGTGTCAATATTGATTCGACGATCGGCGCCTAGAGCGTCGTAGGTATGACCCCTCCTCATAGCCTGTGTGTTTTATTGTTCTGTATCGACTTTGAGGGAAAAGTTCTTTTTATTTGGGGTGGTGGTGAGCAACCTGTCATAGTTGTTAGAAAAATGGAGGTTGTCTCTGTGTATTACTGTTTTGGGTGTTTTGTGTGTTGAGCGAGGCAGTAGCTTATCTGTGAAAATTGAGGACCTGAATATGAGTTTGACTGTTAGGATCTTTAGATGACAGATTAGATACTGATATGTTGAACATGGCTAATCTGGCCAATTAATTGGTGAACCAAGAAACTGAAAAATAATGCAATCATGTGTAGTGTGTGTGTAAGTTTGGATTGAAGTCTAACACTAGGAGCAGAAACTAGAACTTGCCTAAGTAGTCTTGCTTGAATCTGAGAATAACCGGATAGGAAAGGATCAGTAGGCCATTTTTGTTAAACCAGTAAAAAGCCAAAAATAAAAGAACCAAATGAAAAGCTTATCACTTGAACCCAATTTGAGCCTTAAATCAGTCTTTGTTCTTACCCAACATATATCATATCCTTGGTTCTCCGAAGGTACGATATCACAACTCAGGCCAAAAACCTAAGTTGATGGTGATTGCAATCCGAACAGAAAGAAAAAGGGGAAAAAAAGGTTCAACCAGTGAGTTAAGTGCATATCAAAATTGCATATAAAAAAAGAAAAAAAAAAGAGAAAAAAAAGAAAATAATAGCTCCTGGGTCGGACTGAAATAAAGAAAAAGAGGGAATCACTCAGAAAAGAGTATGTGAAAACAAAACTTTGGAAAACCAAGGGATTAGTCACTCACGAAACCAAATATACATTCCCTAGCCCTGAGCCTATGTTACAAGCCAATAAAGTCCTACAGTGATTCTATTCCGGGTGTTTGATAGATAAAGCGTAGAAAGCAAGGGCAAGCCTATGGTAGTTTGTTGTTAGTGTTAGAAGTTCATTGAGACCGTGAGCGTAGTACTCAGTCCCTACCATTATGAGTGACAGACTTCTTTGGTGTGAGGACACAGTGGTTGCATTTGAAAGTAGATTGTGTGAGCTGATAATTCGCATGTATAAGCATGATTGATTGTGAGTAATGAGATGTCATGTATTGATCCTTACATGTTAGATTCAGAGGTTTGGGATACAAAGTGTACTTGAAATAGTTGTTGCGTAGTGTCATAAATCTGGACATGAATTGAGGGCTGATTGTATTTGTTTTTCTCACCACTTGAGGACAAGTAATGGTTCTAAGTTGAGGGTGTTGATGTGCCGCAAAATCGTGGCACATTTGATGCTTAATAACTATGAACTCATACTGGAATTAAGTGAAATTTTGGATTATTTGATGGGTTTGTTAAATGTGTAGGAAGAATCTGGGTTGTATAGAAAAGTAGAAAAAGAAGCAGAATTGATGTTTACCAAAGTGAAGTTCACGGCCAACTTCACGAACTGTTAACTTCATTATGGTCCGTGGTTGAGCTCGTGAAAGTGAGGCAGTGCTGGGCCCTGAGAAGATAAAGAGCAGGAATAACCAGGTGAAGACCACGGACCACTTCGCGGGCCGTGGTCCTCTCTACGGTCCGTCGTGCTTGTCTTAGTGTAGTTTCTAGTGAAGGCATTGAAGAGTGGAAGAAAGTTAAAACCCAAGTGAAGACCACGGACCACTTCACGGGCCGTGGTCCTAACTACGGACCGCCGTGCTTGTCGTGGTGCATTTTCCAGTGATCAAGTTTGAAGGACAATTTTTGGGAAGTTCCAAGGGAAGTTCACGGAAGGCTTCACAGTCCGTGAAGCCCTCTATGGGCCGTAGAAGTGGTCGTAGAGCCACCCGACATTTTAGTCCTAGTTTGATGAAGACTCATTTTAAACATTCTATTTTGAATTATTTTAGGTCGTTTTTGGGAACATTATTCATCATCTGACGTTAAACGACAAGGAACACAGTATTACTCTTAGCTTTCGATTTTTGGATTTTTTATTATTGTTATTAGTTGGAAATTTAGATTCAGACTATCAGATTATCAAAGTGATTGTTGATTCGCCAATTATTTTCGTAAGTTTTTCTCAATATGTTTTCATCCCTAATTATTGATTGTTTATGTGAAATCATGAGTGGCTAAATACCACGATTGGGGTTGTGAGATCTATGAAGATATTCTAGTTGCTATTTCGTAAAACGAGTAAAAGGCAATCTGTGTCTACAACCTATAGTTTTTAGCTTTCAATATCATCTTAGTCTAGTGAGTGCACGCATTAGAAGAGCATGTATCTGGTATTTGTTCGAGAGAAAAATACCAATTAGGAAAAAGCTGAATTAAATTAACAAATTGGAGTTAAAGCTTGAGTTCAAGAGAAAATATCTTTAACACCATATCATTTCAAGCGAGGTTCAATGTTAGTAACACTCTAAGGTCGAGAGAACATGAGTGATCATTATCTAATTAGGCTGAGAAGTGTTAGATAAATTTAACTCGCAAGGATTCTGTAAACATTGATTTGCCTGCCACTCAAATTATTGGAGAACACTAGAACTAATGTTATGGTGAACACAATCCTGGTTTCTCTTAATTAATTGAATCAATCTTACAACGAAATAGTTTGTTAGTCTTGAGCCTAGATTTTGACTGCAAGTTTTGGTAATTATAACAATTCAACCATACCCAATTTACTTTCCATTGTTATTTGTCTAGGAGATAATAACAACATTCGAATAAACGTGATAGTGAAACCTTATCTGTGAAGAAATTCTCTGTGGGATCGATCTCAACTCTAGTTGAGTTCTGTAAATTGACATCGACCGTTTACACTTCTTATTTGAAGTGTAAGTTTGGACGTATCAGTGTGCTTATGTAAAATGGGAAATTTATTGCCTATGCCTCAAGGCAACTTAAAATCGATGAGAAGAATTGTCCTACTCGTGACCTTGAATTAGGGGTGGTCATTTTTTCATTAAAGATTTGGAGGCACTATTTGTATGGAGTTCATGTAGATATGTTTACCGACCACAGGAGTTTGCAATATGTGTTTAATCAAAAAGACTTGAATCTTTGACAAAGAAGGTGGCTTGAGTTATTGAAAGATTATGAGATGAGTGTTCTTTATCACCCCAGCAAAGCTAATGTGGTAGCGGATTCTCTTAGTCGATTGTCTATAGGTAGTTTTGCTTATATTGAAGAAGAAAAAAAAGAGTTGGCTCGATATGTTCATAGATTGGCTCGATTAGGTGTTCAACTAGTGGACTCCACCAAGGGTGGTGTTATAGTTCACAATGGTTCTGAATCATTTTTTGTGGCGGATGTGAAAGCCAAGCACGGTCTTGATCCAATTTTGGTAGAATTGAAAGAGGCGGTGTTTTAGAAATCCGTTGAGGCTTTATCCCAAGGGGGAGATGGTGTACTTAGATACCAAGGTCGTTTGTGTGTTTCAAATGTTGATGACTTGAGGGAACAGATT
>JAJOOS010006822.1:0-16736 GCA_029582725.1 Solanum chiquidenum
TTTTATCTTAAGATAAGATAACAATACATTGTTTTATTCAGCTAATTAGAGACGATATAAGAACATATTCAAATATTTAAATTATTTTCCCACACAACTATATGTTGCATTCATGACAGATTAACCAAAGCCACAAAAAAAACATATATCAAGAAAATGGTTACAAAGAGATATTATAAGTCATATACAATATGTTCCTGCGATAATATATTTGTACTTGCAAATACTAATTATAGTTAACTCAGCTAAAGTCTGTCGTGTTTACAGGTTAAAGTCTTAAAGATACCTAATTACTTTGAATTAAATTATAGTGTTAATATAATAATATTTATTTTTTCATTTAATTAATCAATATACCCTTCTAATATTAGTCAAAGTTATAGTCAAATTTAGATTTTCAAAACATAATTAATAACGCTAGTTTAGTAAAATTAATCATCTTTTTTAATGATGGTATTAAATAAACATGAGTCAAGTAAAATGAAACGAAGAGAATACTTATTTAATTTCACGCCCTTTCTCCTAGACTTCACTTGAAAGCTGAATTTGGCCTAATTTTTTTTTAGATATTTACAAATATTTTTCGTGAGTCATTGTTGATATTTTTTTTTCATAAAATGAACTGAAAAATATTGCAGTAATGACTACTACAAAACAAGGACTAGTAATTAACATAAAACGTGAACTTTGTGGACACACTGCTGGAGTCTTTGTTTGAAAATGATTACTCTCCTAAGTGTGTTTTTCGTGACACACTCTTAATCACATCCAGCAAATACCCCACATCTATTACAACCTCGAAATTGACGATAGAGTCGTGTCAGAATTTTTATTAAAGAAATTTAAAATATAAAAAAATAGATATATGAATAAATTAAAGAAATTTAATATATATATATATATATAAATTATTTTAACTTATATATACAATTTAATTTTTCGATGAAAGAATTTGAGTGAATTCCTTTGCACACCTTGCTCCGTCCACACATGGGTAAAGAGTAAAGCTGGACCAAAAATTTGAAGACCATCGAAAATAAATGTATGACAGTCGAAGCGGTGTCATGCGACACCACTTCCTCAAATAAAATTATCAAATATATATAATATCAATATACTAACACATATTTATATGATGATCATATGAACTTAATTTTACATATATTAAGATCATCAGTTATATGATTATAACGGGATACAATGACCCCTCACTCTTCCATATTGAATGGAGAATTATATTTGATTGTAAGTTTTTTTTATTTTTGTTTTTACATATCAATATTTAAAACTTAAATTGATTTAAGAAAACAAAAATTCATCAGTGAAATAACAGTGACAAAATTGTGGTCTCAGAAATTGCTCCTAATAGGTTAGAGAAAATAATTAAAAGCTGACAACATATGAAAAAACAAGAAAAACGGCAAAGGAGGGGACAACCCCATCAAGAGGATGCCACGTGTCGTCAAACCAACGGTGATCTGGTCCACCAATTTTGTATGCGTCTTAAATTCACGGTTAAATTTGGACTGCCATCTCTTCACAACACACCCCACACATTACATTACCTCTCATTAAAACAAAAAAAAATCCTCTCTAAACTCTCTAATATTACTATCACAATAATTCATCTCCATTTAAGCAGCCAAAGGTGAAGTCACTATTGAAATTGAAAGAATTCCAAAAAAAAATCATCAACTAATAGAGTAGTAAGTATTCCTTCATTCTTAATTTAAAGAATTGATGTTTGAGTTCTAGCGCTTTACCTCTAATATAAAAATTTTCAGTACGAAAATTGAAAATCTAAAGAAAAAAAGTAATAGTATAGTGTGCTTTGGGTAAACCCAAAAAAAACCCCTCACCTTATCCTATCATCTTTGTTTCAAAACCTTTCACTAGATTTCCTTTCACTGCTTTATCTATCTTCTAAAGCTATCTAAAACTTTCTCTATTTAGTCTTCCTCTTCCTCTTTCATTCTCTCCTACACTTTTCAATCCCTCTGTTTTTCTCTATCTATTGCATGCTCATTGTTCATTCATTACAACAGCCATTTCTTGATATGCATCAAATAAATTGAAGTTTTTTTAAACATTTTTTGGTTCATTCAATTTCAGTACTTTTGGGGAATTTGGTTATTGAAGGTTCATGGCACCAAGATCAGGCAGGGGGAAAGGAAACAGAGCTAAAACTGACAAAAAGAAGAAAGAAGAGAAAGGTTCAATTCATGTTTCAATTTTGTTTTTTCAATTCATTTGTATCTGGTATTAACATTTTAGTTTTTGGTTTCTTTGCAGTGATTCCAAGTGTTGTTGACATAACTATCATCACTCCCTATGAAACTCAAGTTGTTCTCAAGGTATTGATGAATTCAAAATTCAATTGAAAATGAATAAAGTAAAAAGAAACACTCGCATTTGTTTCTTATATGGAGGATGAGATAACTAATTTTGTCCGTTAAGCGCCCTGTTTGATCATGAATTTTTATTATTTTTTCCCTAAAAATTGTTTGAACATTTTTCGGAATTCAATTTTTATGTCTAAACGCCGACTAAAATTGAATTTGTTGAAGGGAATATCGACGGACAAGATACTGGATGTAACGAAGCTACTATCTGCCAATGTTGAAACATGTCATTTTACCAACTATTCTCTGTCTCATGAGGTTAGTTCAAAATTGATGAGTTTTTCCTCTGTCTCTTTGTATATTTTGGAAGTTAGCCCAGTTGGTTAATCTTTGTTATTTATTATATTTTAATTTTAATTTATTCAAAATAAGAAGTGTGTTAATATGGAAAAGTAATGGTGGTTTGAACAGGTGAAGGGACCAAAGCTAAATGACAAGTTAGATATTGCTACTCTCAAGCCATGTTTGCTGAAATTGGTTGAAGGTAGGTTTTCATTTATATTCCCATAGGGTCACATGTTTTTAGGGACGGAGCTATAACATCACGTGATTCAAATAAATTCAAAATATTTATATTAAAAAAGTTTACTAAATGTAAATACTCCTATTTCATTTTACTCGGATCATATTAAATTGACACTCTTTAGTCTTAATTATACTCACCAACCCAATTTGCCAAAGGCAAGGAGTGTTGTTTTGTTTAAACCAATGGCATGCATCGGTGTTAACAAGAGAATAATTATTTAATTAAACCTCACAATTACCGTCAAATATAAAAGGTTCACCTAACATCCCCACAATTAATATAAACAAAAAAAGGAAAAAAAGAAAAGAAAAGGCTGTGTGGTATCTGTTTCAAGAGTCAGCAGAGAGTATCTTCCTTGTTTAAATGTTGTTGTACTACTTCTGATTTTTTTTCATACCATCAATATGTATTCTGTCTGATGGTCCCATGCAAAATCATCGAAAATTCGTTCACAATTATCACTCCGATACATTTAATTAACAACTTCATATGTGTTGCGCCGAAAAATTAGCTTATAATATAAAAAAAAGCACACTTTTATACGTAAGAGATATAAAAAAATATTTTTTATTTATTTACATAAGTATTTAAAAGATTTTACTTCCTCCGCGCGCGAAGAGTTTAGATACTTTGCGCATTGCCCAAAATTTCTATGTTATTAACAAAAATGCCACTAACTTCTCAGAGGACTACACGGAGGAGTCTCAGGTGGTGGATCATGTCCGGAGGTTACTCGACATCGTCGCCTGCACGACCCGCTTCGCTAAGCCCAAGGCCGGAAAATCCACCACTGCCTCCGCCGCTTCCGGCGTCGCCGGTTCGGAAGCTAGGGCCAAGAAGCCCAAGGCGCAGCGAAATGCTTCAAGCCGACCAGCTTCGCCGTCAGATGGAGTGGCACCTACATTGGAGCCGTCAGCTCCGGCGGTGCAGGAAGAGAATGAAATGGTGGCGATACATCCAATTCCTAAGCTCTCTGATTTCTACGAGTTCTTCTCTTTCTCTCACCTCTCTCCGCCTATACTGAGTGCGTCTTCTTCTCCCTTTCGATTTTTCCGAATTTCAATCTGGAATACTGTAGAATTTATGGTGCATTTCTTCTAATTGAGCTATTTCAGGGTTGAAAAGAGTGGATTGTAACAATGCTAAAACAAGGCGAGATGGCGACTATTTTGAATTACAGGTACCTTTTTTTTTAAAAAAAAAATCTGGTTTTGCATTTGTTGTTCTAAATTGTTGAAGATTTTGATGATGCAAAAACTCTCTGCAGATTAAGATATGCAATGGAAAGACATTGCAAGTGGTTGCAGCAGCAAAAGGTTTCTACACTTTGGGGAAGCCGCTTATGCGAAGCCATTGCTTGGTTGATCTTCTGCAGCAGCTCAGTCAAGCTTTTGCTAATGTAAGTACCTTGATAGACTCAATATATGTCCATTGTTGCCAGCATCATTCGTATAATTTGCAAATATTTTTTGTGCATCAAGTTCTTTATTCACTAATTAAACTTAATCACACTAATTATCGATCACATTTGCCATATATGTGCCATTATTTTCTTTATGACTGCAGTTATTTTGTAAAAGACTACAAGTATGAACAGGAAAGTTGATTCATCAATGGTATCTAATGGCAAGACACCACTCTATTTGATTGATAATGATAACATGCACGGACATGTATAAAAGAGGCGGAAAATACAAGAATAATCACGCTCTTTTTTTTGTCTGCTTGATTATCAGTACCAACTGAGACAATTGATATCAATTGCTTCAAATTTGTTATGTCTATTCTGTATAAATTATTTGTTTGTTGAATAAAAGCTTGATATTTTACTTTGCAGGCATATGAATCCTTGATGAAGGCCTTTACAGAACATAACAAGGTGACATCTTGTTTATTGCAAATAAGCATCAAGGGAAAATGAAGTGGTATTAACTGTGTGCATATTTTTCTGCTCTGTTGGTTGTTTTCAGTTTGGTAATCTTCCATATGGTTTCCGCGCCAACACATGGCTTGTCCCTCCATCCATTGTTGATTCTGCATCAAACTTCATTCCCCTTCCAGTGGAAGATGAGAGTTGGGGTGGCAATGGCGGAGGTCAGGGAAGGAATGGAGAGCATGATCATAGATCATGGGCCACAGATTTTGCAGTACTGGCAAAACTTCCTTGCAAAACCGAGGAGGAGAGGTTGGTTCGGGACCGAAAGGCTTTTTTGCTTCATAATCTTTTCCTCGACGTCTCTATTTTTAAAGCTGTCTCGGCCATATACCAAGTCATGGATTCTACTTCGAGGGATACCTCAAATTGTGCTCTGGGTTCAGTACTCTCTGAGGATCGCATTGGTGACTTGTCTATTGTAGTTAAAAGAGATTTCGGGGAGGCTAGCCTGAAAGAAGTTAAAGTAATCGACAGTACAGATTCTAATGTATCTGCTGAGGATGTTGCTCAAAGAAATTTAATTAAAGGAGTAACTGCTGATGAAAGTGTTGTCATACATGTAAGTAACAAGCTTCCTGAAGAAAGATTTGAACTTGTAAAACCCTTGTATAGTTGTTGTATGGTTTGCCTTTCCTCCTTTATTTACAAGTAGACACATGACCTACCCAGGGGAAGGGGGTGGCGGGTTTACACACTCTTTTCACCTTCTGGAACATCCCCCCCCCTGCTGTTTCCATGGTGTGCGTTATTTTTGACTTGGGTAATATCTGTAACTTCCATGATGTCATTTGGTTCTTGATCTTTCACCTTGTTGGTGGAGTTTGATTCCCCACCTTATAATCCCCTCATTTCTCCTTCTCCTCCCCCTTATGTATAATTTTTTTTTTTTAAAAAAATACTCTCCTATCTTTTTTCTGTCACCAATCATTTCAATTCTGGAAGTTGAAAGGATATGTTTGATTGGACAGGACACATCCTCATTGAGCATGGTGGTTGTGAAACATTGTGGTTACATGGCAATTGTGAAAGTTGTTGGTGACATTCAGGTGGATAAGAGTCTGCCTCAGGATATCAAAATCGATGACCAACCAGATGGGGGAGCCAATGCACTCAACATCAACAGGTTTGACAAAATGCAATAAACCTAGATGAACTTTTATATGGATGGTTATTGGACGACTAAGAATTTTATCTGTAAGAATGTACTTAAGTAGAGGTCTTTTGTTGAACATGCTACCACAATCAAGCGTTTATGCATGTTTCCTTTTTTCTTTTCTTTCTTTGATAACTGCTGGTGCATGTATGAAGATGATACTTCATATAAGTTGGGAACCAACAACATGTTAAGAGTTTGATTGGGAATCACAAGTCACATTGGTCAACAATGTCAATATTCAAAATTGAGTTTGTGAATGAGAATTTACATTGGTCAGTGATGTCAATGTTTAGATCCAAGGGATCTTTTTGTTGAGGATGCACTCTTCTTAAGGACTAAATTGTTAAATGTCTTTCTTTTTGTCTCTCAAGATGCTTGCTTCTAATTCTGAGTTTTAACCTTTTCCAGCTTGCGCCTTCTGCTCCACAAGCCAGTGTCTGCTGGTTTTTCTGGAGGTGGTCAATTTCCCCCGTCTGATTTGAAAGACTCTGCAAATTCAATGTCTTTGGTCTATAAAATCATTAAGGATGGTTTAGGTAAGTTAAAGGGGATGGATGATAAATCCAAAGGGTCCATCAGATGGGAACTTGGTTCTTGTTGGGTTCAACATCTACAAAAGCAGGAAACACCAGCACAAGACACGGTTGGGAATGATGGTAAGGCTGAACCCATAGTTAAGGGACTTGGAAAGCAGTTTAAAATGCTCAAAAAGCGGGAAAAGAGACCAGGTAATGTTAGTTCCATGGATGACAATGAAGCAGATGATGTGACGGCCAGCACTCTGAACTCAGAAAGTGGCTCGACGGAACTAAGTAATGGCAATCCAAAGTGTGAAGTTGAATGGAGGAGATTTATCTCTCGAGAGGCTTACCTTCGTTTGAAAGAAAGTGGGATGGATCTACATCTGAAGGTTCAATAGAACAGTTGTTATTTTGGAACATATTTATACTATTATTTTGATGAAAATTGTTGAGGAAGTAGATATATCTTGTTTAATGAGTCTTTAATATTATAGCTCACAGTTAACTGATAACTATGCTTCTTGTTACAGTCAGTGGATGAACTTGTCGAAATGGCACACAAGTATTATGATGAAGTTGCTCTCCCGAAGCTGGTAATTCAAAGTTTCGGATGTATTTCGGTAATGAAATGAAATTTTGAAATACATGAAGAGAAAAACTAATCTCTAATTCTATTTAGGTTACAGACTTTGCATCGTTGGAACTTTCTCCAGTTGATGGACGCACCTTTACCGATTTCATGCATTTAAGAGGATTACAAATGCGTTCTCTGGGTCATGTGGTAAGATTTATTTACTTCATCTGTCTCAGGCTTTCTTTGTTTGCCCTGAATTGAAACTTGTTGATGTCTTCTGATGAGCCTGATGTCATTGTGTAATCCAGGTTGAACTAGCAGAGAAGCTTCCTCATATACAGTCTCTTTGTATTCATGAGATGGTTACTCGAGCTTTCAAGCATGTACTTAGAGCTGTCATTGCCTCCGTTGACAATGTGGCCAACTTGTCAGCTGCTATAGCCTCATCCTTAAATTTCTTGTTCGGGTCTTCTCCCACACAAGAGAGTGATGAAAACCACATTCTCAAGATGCAATGGTTGAGGAAATTTCTGGTTGAAAGATTTGGTTGGACATTAAAAGATGAATTCCAACAGTTGAGGAAATTGACAGTCCTCCGCGGGCTTTGTCATAAGGTACTATAAGCTTGGCTGCATTAATTAAAATTTACCATTCAAAGTTAATGACATGTGTTTTTGGTTCAGGTTGGATTAGAGTTGGTTCCAAAAGATTATGATATGGAATGCCCATACCCCTTCAGTAAAAGTGATGTTATCAGTGTAGTGCCTTTGTGTAAAGTAAGCGTTTCTGTCTCTTCTGCTTCCTTTTGATGCAAGCTTCATTTAATTACTATCTGCTTTTCAGCATGTTGGATGCTCTTCTGCTGATGGACGAACTTTACTAGAATCATCTAAGGTTGCTCTTGACAAAGGGAAGTTGGAAGATGCTGTAATGTTTGGAACAAAGGTACAAATTATAAAATAAAAGTACATGCGCACACTGTGAAGTTCATTCCATTACTTTACTTGCTTTTGTATTTACTTGAAGGCCCTGGCAAAAATGATAGCTGTATGTGGCCCCTATCACCGTGCCACTGCAAGTGCATATAGCCTCCTCGCTGTTGTCCTTTATCACACCGGAGATTTCAATCAGGTAACATAAACTTTAGCGGCTTTGATGTATGAAGTGGCATGCGACATTAAACTAGTTTTGTTTCTCCTTATTTTCATATCTTGCTCGTTAATTATCTATTTCCAGAATCAAGTTCTTAAATTTAATAAGAGTAGCTAATGAGTCGAGGAAGAAATATCTTAGGCATGCTTGCATATTGATGTTCGACAGACAATTTTGGAAGTATTCCTAAACATCTATGTTTTCTTTTTGCAATCATGCAAGCTCCCGCAGTCAGCTTTTTGGAATTTTTTTTCAATTCACAAAAGATCACTTTCTTTTTACCTTCCATTCACTTGTGTATTCCGCCACACACCATTGCATTGGCATCCACCAATAAACGAAATGCATACTCCTTGGATATACATAATTGCAGAATATATGATAATAATCTTTCTGAATGATTATTATTCTTGTTTAGGCAACAATTTATCAACAGAAGGCATTGGATATCAATGAGAGGGAGCTAGGACTTGACCATCCAGATACAATGAAAAGTTATGGGGATCTTTCTGTATTCTACTATCGTCTCCAACACATTGAGTTGGCTCTAAAGTGAGTGAGAAAAGATTCTCTTTTCTTGTTGGTCATATTTTGAAACAAAGAGTTACGTGTCTTGCTCGACCTTTTGATTCCAAATTTGTTGAGCTTTGCAAATTGTAATTTTAGGACTCAGAAGATTTCTCCGTCTGGTCTCTCACATTCCCTTTTCATTCTTGTTGAAGTCTTGACTGGTCCTACTATGTTCAGCTGTTAATTTATTTTTCTTATTTACATTGATAACTGAAGCAAATTCATTATTGATTTCCAGGTATGTCAACCGTGCTTTATTTCTTCTTCACTTTACATGTGGACTATCTCACCCAAACACGGCTGCCACATATATAAATGTGGCTATGATGGAAGAGGGCATGGGAAATGTCCATATTGCTCTTAGATATCTACACGAAGCCCTTAAATGCAACCAAAGATTATTGGGAGTAGATCATATACAGGTTTTTCTCTCTCAGTTCTCATATTCCAACATCATCCTTTTATTAAGTTAGGTGCTTGTGAAAATATTCTTTACTTTCTGACATCTTTTGTTACCTCTGTTGCTGCCTCGGACAGACTGCTGCCAGCTTTCATGCCATAGCCATAGCTCTTTCTCTCATGGAAGCATATTCACTGAGTATGCAACATGAACAAACTACATTGCAGATTCTTCAAGCAAAATTAGGAGCAGATGATCTCCGCACTCAGGTGTGCACAAATCTAATGCCTGATTTCCCTCTCTATTAGTTACCACTATGGCTCTAGCATGTATTTCACATCTCAGTCTTTTCCGGTTTGATTCAACAGTTAAAAAATGATGACACTGCAGATAAATCTCTGTATCTCTCTCCCTGCATGGTGGTGCTTTCTTTTTTTAATGTATTCAGCAAATAACATATGACTTTTATTTTTGTTACATTGGGCATTTTCCCAGTAATAATGAGGTCCTTGATAGAAGATAATAAATGACTTGGGTCTTCTTAATAATCACCAATCTGTTGCTGTATTTTAAAGTTGGAGAGTTACATATGCAATATATATGTAGGATGCTGCTGCATGGCTTGAATACTTTGAATCGAAGGCCTTAGAGCAGCAAGAAGCTGCAAGAACAGGAGCTCCGAGACTAGATGCATCCATTGCTAGCAAAGGTCATCTCAGGTATTGAAACTATTTTGAACTGGTGTTACTGGGGCTTGAACTATCTTGCTTGCGTCTAAGGAACCAAAACTCCTTACTTTCTGATGTAGTGTGTCAGACCTACTGGATTACATTAGTCCTGGCCAGGGTTCAAAGACCATGGAAGAGCAGAGGAAACGACGTTCAAAGGTAGTTTATCACTCAGCATGGTAGTGTATACTTCATACTCTTAAATTCACTGAAACTTGTTACATTGAAAAGAACTCAAAAAAGAGAGCCACTAACTTTCTGTATGTACTTAGGAGTTAGTCCTAGTACAAAATCACACCTTAAGTTATTTAGACCATCAAACAGAGAAATGATATTGAGCTCGTCTAATGGGGAAAATCTGTCCTGCTACACTTCAGCACATGATCCTTAATCCCATGTCAGGTATTTAGGTGACTGTGAAAACACATATCCTGGGAAACCTCCTTTTTTGAGGAGGGAAGGGGTAATTTTGGCTGTGGTCATTTTGAGTTACCTATTATTGTTCCTTTCTGAAGCTGCCAATTGACGCTGTGACTCTTTCCTTGTTTATGGCCTCTTAGGTGTTGCCAGTAGATGATCAATCTCAAAAAGGACAGCATGATGGAAGAAGTAACAATCCCATCAATCATGATGTTACAGAAAATCCTGTGACCATAGTAGAAGTTGAAAAGAAAGAAGATGCCGTTGAGAGAGTCGCTACTCAAGAAGTTGAAGGCATTAATATCACTAATAATGAGGAACCAGTGGAAATAATACACGAAACAAGCTCTGATGAAGGTTGGCAAGAAGCAAATTCAAAAACACGGACGGGGCATGGCAGTGGCAAGATGTTCAACCGAAGGCAACCTGGTCTTGCCAAGATCAAGACAAACTTGGAATACCTTTTCCCTCAAGACAACAGTTCCAGGAAAGAAGTTACTTCGCAGGGACAAAAAGTGGTATCTAAGAATGGTTTAGGAGAATTTTCTCCTGCAAAGCAATTAAAGGCTGCCAGCTTCACTTCCTCTGAAAAGTCAACCAAACTCGCAGCTAAAATGACTGTTGCCGAAATTTCTCGCACATCAAATGTCACTGTTCCATCTCCTCCTGCCTCTCTTGCTACCATGGCCTCAAAATCCTTATCATACAAAGAAGTAGCAGTGTCGCCACCAGGTACGGTTCTTAAGCCTTTATTGGAGAAAGTAGAAGAATTAAATGAGGATAAAACTGATTCCCAGATCTGCGTTAGTCCAACTGAAACATCAGAAGAAGATGGAAGGCACTCAGTGACCACAGAGGCTACACCTGCCAATGATCGAGACAGACATGGGATCCATGAAGATGAAGTCCAGATAAGTGGATCTGAGTCAGATAAATCTTCCCTGGAGCCTGAAGATGTTTCATGTTCAAGTAATGAGGAAAAATGTTTACGACGAAATGGGAGCAAGCTATCTGCGGCTGCTGAACCATTCAATCCAGGTGCCTACCATTTGACTCATATGTTGATTTCTGCTGCTGTCACTAGTGTCTATGATGTTAGAGCCAGCCAAGGCATGCTTACTGAACCAGTGGGATTTCCATCAGTTGCTGAGAGAGTTCCTTGTGGTCCCAGATCACCTTTGTACCACAGGACAAGCCATGCTCGCATGAAAAACGGATATGTGAAGTACCAAAAGCCTGCTGCTGAAATAAACAGTTACGATTATCCAAGAATCATGAATCCACATGCACCTGAGTTTGTTCCAAGAAATACAAAGCCAACTACTGCTGCAAGTGAAGATTCAAAAGTGGCTATTGATGCTGATTCTTCCACAGGGTTGAATAATTCTGTCACAATAGTTTCAGCAGAGGAGAAGCTTGATAAAAAGGCTACAGTTAATGTTAAAAATGGTAGATCAACAAAAAGTAGTTCACATGCTGAGAGGGAAGAGCTAGCTAGGCAAATACAAAATAGCTTCATTGTGAAGTCGAAACAGAATAATTCAGATGTTGCTAGTGAATTTCCAGTTAGTACAAAGAAGTCTGAGTTCTTAGTTAGCTCTGCCAAAGCAAGTGCAGATAGTGCAACTAAATTGCATGGTGGAAGTGAAGGGAAAAAGGAGCTTCCGATAGAAGCAAATAAATATAGCGGGCCAAAGACAGTTGATGTAAATAAAAATAAGCATGAGGATGGAGAGGGTTTTTTGCCTGTTGTAAGGCGAAGAAGAAACAGGCGGCAATTTGCCCATGGAATAAATGGTTTGTACAGTCAGCAGTCTGTCTGTGCTTAAGTATATTGAGGAAAGTGATCTCAACTAGAATGTGCTTCATCCCCAGACAACCTCCATAGGCAATTGACGCTGTAGAAATGTGGAAGATAAACTGCAGTAGGACAGCTAATAATTTCTTCTCTGAGGAGGTTGCTTATCTTGTTCACCCGAAATAAAAGACGAGGTGAGGAAAGAGATTGGATCAAAATGATAGCAGATCTGGAGGTACAATTTTTTTATAGCCAGGAGTTTCATTCAACTTCCTTTTTGTGCAGTCTTTGCTTCTTTCTCCATTGTAAAGTTCATCTAGCTTTATATGGATAAGGTACCCCTTTTTCATGGTTTCAATAAGGCGCCCTTTCTGAAATAGCTTCCCATGCTATTGTAATTTAGGAAAACAAGTTGAAACAAGTGATAATTTGTTGAGTAAATACCATCATACTTCTTGTTTCCTGGTAATTGATCTCCTTACGTTATTTTGACTTGTTGTTCCAAGATTCTGCTGTCATATATAATATTGTAATGACGTTTACAATTTTGAGTTTATAGGACCATATATCAGTTTCTGATCAGTTCTCTTTCTGGGAAAAGATCTAAGCAGAATCTCAACCAGCTCACCAACCTATGTAGATACCCCACTCCCTTGCCAATTGTTTTTTGGTTACACTAAAAAGTACATGTGATGCCTCCTCTATAATTACAAAATAGTTGTTAAAAAAGCAAGAATTTCATGGCCAATACTCCCCGAAGCAACAATTCACTTGAAATGGATAAAAGGAAGTATTTAGGAACGGATGAAGTATTCTTAGGAGACATGGAAAAGAAAATTTACGACAGATAATTTGAGAAGAATAGAGTGTGAACTATCACAATTTTTAAAAAATGCTCCACCACTTACCATGAAACTAAAATCGAAATTCAGAAGTATGCACGCCCAGATCAAGATACTATAAATTCATATAGCATGCACGAGTTCCAATAAAAAAGATTTCACAATTGAGTAATGCTAAATGACCAGAAAATTTGGCTAGAAATTTAAAAAGTCTATAATATCTTTTTTATTTTAAAATAAACTAATCTTTTTTCTATTTTTTAATTAAAAGATAGTATTAAAGTTACAAGGGTAAAAATGTTCAAAAAGGTAAAATAGCATAATGTGAAATATGTTATTTTATTATTCTGACCAAAAAAAAATTTTCCTTCACAATTATTGACGTCCAATTGTATCTTACCTACTACTCTTAGCTATATTTAAACGGAAAAAAGAAGAAGAAAAGCAAATAAATGGGAAGGTTAATCACGGTCTGCTAGCATATGTATTTTCTGGCCTGGTTAATTTAAATTTGTGTCAAAAAAGTCTCATAAATTTTCTTCTATCAACTTTTAGTGGTGCTTATTTGATCCTTCTAAGGTTACTACTTACTTAATGATAAAGAGTAATAAATTGAAATAATAAATCTCTTTTAATTTATAATGGACGAGTAAGAAATTTCTGTTTTTTTATATACTAAATTAGTAAAAGGGAACACAAGGATACTATACAAATTGTTGAATTGGTTCATTTGCAACCTAATCAATCTTATTTATCGCCTGTGAAGTATTTTCTTCGTTTTCATTTAGTTATCATGTATTAAAAATAATTATTCCCAAATATGTGTTATTTTAGAGAATTAATTATGTTTTACCAAATGAAACAAAAGAAATATTTTATTATAATTTTATAATGAATATGCAAAATTTTATACCGATAACTAAATGAAAATAGAAGAAATATTTGATATAATTGAAATTTGAAGTTCAAGAGCAGTGGGTAAATTAGGTGATTTTAGCTAAAAATCCATGTTGGTTGGATTCGAAGGAATCTTTCACATTGGAGTTTCAAACTTCATAAATAAAAGCATGTTATTCAAATAAAAAAGGAGAGATGAACAAACCTATTATATATCTATTAAGTTTCAAACCTTATGTAACTTGCATTCAAAAAAAATTATGTTAAAAGGATGTGTCATAAATAACTTGTTTTTCAATATATGAATCAAACATGATAAAATGAAATAGTTAATTCAGATAAATTGAGTTCAAGAAAAAAAAGTCATTATGAAGGAGAAGAAGAATCAAATTGAGAAGGAAGGTATGTGTATCTTATTTAATGAGAGAAAAAATATCATTATTTACTCAATCATCTGCATAACCTCAACAAATTAGTTTTAAAAAATGTTAAAAACTAAGAATAATTTAATTATGATTAAGTGATATGTTTTCTTACTTCCTACTTTATTTTTTAGTTAATTGAGGTTACAATGACTGATCAGATATTTTGTACGTATTTACTTAAAACAATAATGTCATTATCTTATACTTCATCCACCGACCACCGCTATATCCTTCCATCATAACACTAAAAAGCGTGGCATTCAAAATATCAATCGTTACATTCACATTTATTATTGATCACCGTCAAACCTAATAATTTTGTATTTTCTTTTAGAAATATGTAAAAAAGAAAATTATAACATTTTTCTTGCAAATTTAATTTCCTACACAAGGTTTTATGTTTACACATGAACAATAATCCTAATTTTATCTAAATACACGACCTATTTAAGGGAGGAGTTGCTACATTAAAAAAATAAAGATATTTAGACCAAATTGCAACGAAATAGTGTTTAATGTCTATTTATTTTGCACCAAAGAATTGTTTATTTATTAATAGCCAAGATAATCAGATATAGATTTCATGTCCAAGATAACAAAAGAAATCAAATAATCATCATAATAAGAAAATGTAAAATAGAAAATAATAATTCCATAAATAATAAGTAGTAATCAAAACGTACTTAAATTCTTTATTTATTATAATCCTCTCGATCTAGATTCTAGAGTAATAAAACAGACGGCTATAAAACGCAGTCTCACTATAACTATCGTAAGGAGAGTTACACCTTAACCTTCCTCCAAATCCTCGAATCTCGTATAAAATCCTCACTCCCCTGTTTTCTCTTCATTTAAGTACTATTTTCCCTCTTTCTATTTATAGTAATTTTATTTCTTTTTTATTTTTCTGCCGGCGGTTTCAGTTTCCGGCGTCTTAGTTAGTGGTACAATGGGATTGACATTGTTGTCGGAATTCGGTACAGAGATTGTAATTCCGATTGGCGCCGTTATCGGAATTGTGTTCTCTCTTGTACAATGGTACCTTGTCTCGCTTGTTAAACTGTCGCCTGACCAGGGAGGTTGTTCTCCGAGAAACAACAAGAATAATGGATTCAACGAAAGTTTAGTTGAGGAAGAGGAAGGTATCAATGACCAGAACGTTGTTGTTAAGTGTGCCGAAATACAGAATGCCATCTCTGAAGGTGAAAGTTACCTTCTTTTAGATCTCTTTTGTTTATTGAAAGATCATGTTGTAGCCATAGTTGTGAATAGTTGCTCTTTGTGTGTTCATTTCGTCTTTTATGGAGCTCCACTTGAGCCAAGAGTGTCTTTTGGAATCAGTCTCTCTACCTCCCGAGGTAGGGGTAATGCTGTTAGTTCACATTAGTATTATGTTGTCTGTCATCCTAGTGAACAATGTTATGGCCGTATAGTTTTGTCTCTTCTTTTCATTTTGCTAAATTAATCATATCCTTTGGTTTGGCACGGAGACTTGGTCAATTATTAAAGTTGGTTGAGCATGTAGGAATACATGCTATAGATGTTATTTCTGTTTCAATTCAGTTTGTTATCTCCAAATCTTTCAGAAAAAGGCTTCATCATTAAGGTGGGCTTAAACCTTGATAGTTGACTCAGCCTCAATGCTGCTATCTGTGTATCCATATCACACGAGTCAATATAATGATGAAATATTTGTATGATTTTAGTTAAGTATTAATGATTTGCTGGCAACTCATATTACTGATTCCCTGGCAACTCCGTGTCATTGCAGTCAGCCACTTCAAAAACTAAAAAAAAAATGTAAGGGCCAGTTCCTCAGATATTTATGCCCTGGTTAATAATTCTTGTCTTGATTAGGTAAACCAACGTGATTATCTGAGGAGAAGTGATATTATGTATTTTTATGCTAGTTCTATATGTGATGTAGCCTAGGGAGTATTCTATTCGTCATTTTCTGTCAAATCGCCTTTATCATGTTTCTGATCTCAATGTCTTTCCCTTGTATCCCTTATTTTTTTCAGCAGCTTCCTTTTGTCTCCTGCTTTTCCTATTTACTCACTCATAAGCATTGGTGTAAATTAAATCATCTTGGCTAGACGTGCAATCTTTTGAGTTAGTATCTAATTCTAATGTGATTTGCTTATTGTGGCAGGGGAAACATCCTTCCTTTTCACTGAATATCAATATGTGGGTATCTTCATGGTTGCTTTTGCAGTCTTGATCTTCGTGTTCCTTGGCTCTGTTGAGGGCTTCAGTACCAAGAGCCAGCCATGCACTTACAACAAGGAGAAGATGTAATGACCCTCTTGGTCATTTCTGTGCCTTGCCTTCTGTGTATCGTTTAGAGCGTTCCTATAGCGACCCCAAGTCATTTATGACTTGCTGGGAC
>JAJOOS010006823.1:0-29144 GCA_029582725.1 Solanum chiquidenum
TTAATTCTTAAAACAAAGTTTAAAGCATTTGCAAAAGACTTCTTGAAAAGACTCTGAAAACTTCCTAGACTTGGCTCTTGACTTTCCTTGAATTTGGATTTATGGATTTAAGGCTATGAATCATGTTTCTGGATGATTTCTAGGTGTTAAGAAGTCATTTAGAGTAGTGAGAATCAATGGAAAGTGTTAGGACACCTTGGAACAACTTAATTAGGCTGAACGAAGAAACACTGGTAAAAAATGCTGATACAGGCGCGTCCCTGGCGTGCCGCGCCAGACCCCAATTTACTAGGGCTTATTTCTGGCGCATTGCTGACGCACCACGTAGACCTCATGGCGCTATGGGGGCACATCGCGGCAGCCTCCCTTCAGGCAAAATTCAGACGAACTTTTGATCGCATTTTCTGACCCGAAATCGGTTTAATCCGATTCTTTTTCCCAAATTCACTTTAGATTCATGTACGCAAATCATATACACAAAATCTAACTCAAACAACTCAGGGAAACAACACTTAATCATCAAGAAGCCCCTAAATCTCGACTCATATTCAAGAACATCAATTTCTCAATTATTTTAGGGTGAAACCACGCTGAATTAAACATGCTTGGCGCGTGGGTGAACTAACCCAATACTATGTGATCTCACATACCTTGTAGGTATCACCCCCGAAGAATTCCACAAGCTAAACTCGACGATCTCCTTGCTTCTCCTTCTCTTCTCCTCTTCTTTCCTCTTCTCTAAAACCCTAACTCTTTTCCAAAAGCGTAAAACTGACGAAGTTCAGTTTAGACCCTTAATTAATTCACTAAAACGAATTAAAATAAAAGGGTAAAAATAGACCAAACTACCCTTAAAAATCCGGATTTGGAGTTTCCTTAAATCAATAGCCCAACTTCCAAAGGGGATAACTCACTCATCCGAACTCAGAATCGCGCAAACTTGGCGGCGTTGGAAAGATTATTCCAACCATATCCAGAAATACACCTAACACATAGTGAGCTTGGATTTATGATCATTTGAAGTTGACCAAAAACTCACTTTGACTTACCTAAAATTTTCCAGATTTCCTTATACTTTCCAAAAATGACTATTTCCAGATTTTAAACTTCTTTGTAATTGCGAAATGTCACAATATCTCCCCCTTGGGAACTTTCATCCTCGAATGAGATTACTCTTACTAGGTTTGGTGTGTAACATCAAATCAAACAACCAACAAGAAAATGCAAATAAAACCACATGCTCACTCATAATTTAAAGAGCACTAAGAAGAGAATTAGTACCTTGGTCTGCATTTTCCCCGGACTCAAAGAGATGTGGATATCTTTTCTTCATATCCTCTTCAGCTTCCCAAGTAGCTTCCTCAAAACATTGGTTCCTCCAAAGGACTTTTACTGATGCTACTTCTTTAGTCCTCAACTTGCAAACTTGGCGATCTAGAATCTGAACCGGAATCTCTTCATAAGATAAGCTATCCTTAATCCCAATATTTTCAGTTGGTATGATCAATGAAGGATCGCCCATACACTTCTTCAACATGGAAATGTGAAATACCGGATGAATCGCTGTTAATTCCTGTGGTAGTTCTAACTCATAAGCTATATTTCCAATCCTCTTGGCTATGCGATAAGGTCCAATATACCGAGGACTAATCTTCCCCTTCTTACCAAACCTCATAACACCCTTCATGGGTGAAACTTTCAAATATTCCCAATTATCTACTTCGAACTCCAACGTCCTTCTCCTAACATCAGTGTAGGATTGTTGACTATGTGCCATTTTCAACCTCTCTTGAATCACTTCCACCTTTTCCATAGTTTGGTAAACTAAATCTGGTCCTATCAACCCTTCTTCACCAACTTCAAACCACCCAATAGGGGATCTGCATCTTCTCCCATAAAGAGCTTCATAAGGAGTCATTTGGATGCTAGAGTGGTAACTGTTGTTGTAAGCAAACTCAATGAGAGGTAGGTGATCATCCCAATTTCCTTTGAAATCAATCACACAAGCCCTCAACATATCTTCTAATGTCTGAATAGTGCGCTCTGCTTGCCCATCAGTCTAAGGATGAAAGGCAGTACTTAAGTTCACCTTTGAACCCAAGCCTTTCTGAAAACATTTCCAGAATTGTGTAGTAAATTGTGCACCTCTATCTGAAAGAATGGAGATTGGGACTCCATAAATCCTTACAACCTCCTGAATATATAACCTGGCATAATCTTCTGGTGAATGGGTAGTCTTTACCGGCAAAAAGTGGGCGTATTTTGTCATTTTATCTATAATCACCCAAATAGAATCATGTTGTCTGCGAGACCTTGGAAAACCTGTGATGAAATCCATATTAATCATCTCCCACTTCCATTCTAGAAGTTCTATATTCTGCGCCAAACCACCTGGCCTTTGGTGCTCAACTTTCACTTTGTTGGCAATTTGGACACTTAGCGACAAATTCAGCAATGCCCTTCTTCATGCCATTCCACCAATAGACCTCTATCAAGTCATGATACATCTTTGTGGAACCCGTATGAACGGAATATCTGGAGTTTTGAGTTTCCTCGATGATCATCGCTTGGAGTCCATCCACCATAGGTGCACACAGTCTACCTTGATATCTCAGTACACCATCTCCCCTTTGTTCAAAAGCTAATACTTTTTTCTTTTGAACATTTGCCTTCAATTCAAGCAAAATGGGGTATTGGTCTTGCTTCTCTTTGACTTCTGACACTAGTGATGATTCAGCCCCATTCGTCACCACTCTTCCTCCTTCTGTTGAATCCATAAGTCTGACTCCCAAGAGTGTAAGTCTTTGCACATCTTTTGCTAACTCTCTCTTTCCTTCTTCCACATGGGTGGTGCTACCCATAGACAACCTGCTTAAGGTATCAGGAACAACATTAGCCTTACCTGGGTGGTAAATAATACTCATGTCGTAGTCCTTGAGTAACTCTAACCACCTTCTCAGTGTGAGATTGAGCTCTTTCTCAGTGCACACATATTGAAGCCTCTTGTGATTAGTGAACACATCCACATGAACACCATACAAATAATGGCGCCATATCTTCAAAGCGAAAACTATAGTAGCCAACTCTAGATCATGGGTTGGATAGTTCTTCTCATGAACTTTCAACTGTCTGGAGGCATAAGCTATAACCTTGCCATTCTGCATTAAAACACAACCCAAGCCAACTCTAGATGCATCACAATACACCCCTAAACCTTGAGTACCTTCTGGTAAGATCAGAACTGCGGCAGTAGTCAACCACTTTTTCAATTCCTGGAAGCTTTTCTCACAAGCTTTAGACCATTGAAACTTCACTGTTTTCTAAGTTAACTCGGTCAAAGGAGACGAAATACACGAGAACCCCTCTACAAACCTTCTATAATAGACAGCTAAACCCAAGAAACTCCTAATTTCAGTTGGAGAAGTGGGTCTAGGCCAATTCTGCACTGCCTCAATATTTTGAGTATCAACTTTAATTCCATCACCAGAAACTATGTGACCCAAGAATGCCACAGACTCAAGCCTAAACTCACACTTAGAGAACTTGGCATACAACTCATTATCTTTCAAAGTCTGAAGAACTACTTTGAGATGGTTAGCAAGATCCTCTTCATTCCTTGAATAGATTAGTATGTCATCAATGAAGACGATAACAAATATATTTAAATAAGGTTTGAAGACTATTCATAAGGTCCATGAACGCTGCTGGTGCATTAGTTAAACCGAACGACATGACCAAAAACTCATAATGACCATAACGGTCCTGAATGCTGTCTTTGGAATGTCACATTTCCTTACTTTCAATTGATGGTAACCTGATCTGAGGTCATTTTTTGAGAAACAGGAAGTGCCCTGAAGCTGATCGAAAAGATCATCAATCCTCGGTAGAGGATACTTATTCTTGATGGTAACCTTGTTCAACTGGCGGTGGTCTATACACATCCTAAGGGAACCATCTTTCTTTCTCACAAACAAGAATGGAGCGCCCCAAGGTGAGACACTTGGTCGAATGAAACCCTTATCTAGGAGATTTTTCGACTGCTCTTTCAACTCTGCTGGTGCCATTCTATATGGCGGAATAGAGATAGGACGAGTAACTGGAATGATGTCTATGCCGAAGTCTATTTCTCTCTCAAGAGGGACTCCGGGTAGATCATCAAGGAAGACTTCTGAAAACTCTTTTACTATAGGAACTGACTGAATGAGAGGTACCCTAACACTTAAGTCATTAACTCGGACTTAGTGATAGATACAACCCTTCGAAACTAACTTTCTCGCCTTAAGGTACGAAATGAAATGACTCTTAGGCACTGCTAAACTACTACTCCACTCTACTATGACTGGCATATTAGGAATCTGAAACTTGACTACTCGAGTTCTACAATCTATTGATGCATAACAGGCATGAAGTCAGTCCATACCTAGAATGACATCGAAATCTACCATGTCTAACTCAACTAGATCAACCATGGTATCTTTGTGATTAATGGAAATGACCCAAGCACGATAAACTAGCTCAGCTAGAATAAACTCCCCAATACGTGTAGAAACACAAAAGTGTTCACAAAGTTTCTCAGGGAGAACATCAAACTTATTTGCAAGAAAAGGGGTTACAAAAGATAAACTTGCTCCTGGGTGTAGCAAAGCATAAACATCAAAGCAAAGACTTTGATCATACCAGTGACAACATCTGGAGAGTTCTCTTGTTGTTGGCGACTCGTGATCACATAGAGGCAGTTTACCCCTCCGCCAGTACCAGAAGTAGCTCCCCTAGGTGCATTGCTGTCTGGTGGAGCAACTGATGAAGATTGGGCTCTATTACCCTTATTTCCACTACCTTGCCTGTTTTTTGGGCACTCTTTCAAGAAGTGACCCTCTTGTCCACACTTGAAGCAACCTGTCTGGCCCTCACGACACTTACCTGGGTGGGTTCTACCACAATTAGCATATGGAGGAGCCCAATTACCTTCTTGTGTCACACTACCCTGAGACTGTGCAGGTCTAGCTCTGAAGTTCTGCGAATTCAGACCATTATACTCACCTTTGTTTCTGGGTGCAGGTGCGCTAGCAGATGATGGTGCATGTCCCTTTTTTTCCTGAAAGGACGGACGATTCACACTACCCTTCTGTTGCTCAGACTCATTCCCTGTCTTCGCTTTCTTATTTCTGAACTCTTCCCTGTCTCAGCTTCTCTTCCTCCACCTGCTGCACATAAGCCATCAACCTTGATATGTCCATGTCCCCAATAAGCATTGCTGCCCTACCTTCCTTACTCGATAGATGAGATAGCCTAGCAACAGATGAAATCATTCTACTACTCACGTCCGCAACCATCTCCGAAACATAACAGGAGAGTTGGGTGAACTTCAACCCATATTCATGAACACTCAGAGAATCCTGCTTAGGTGTAAGAAATTCCCATACCTTGGCATCCTTCAATTCTCGGGGAAAGAATCGCCCCAAGAAAGCCTCTTCAAAACATGCCCAACTCCCAGGTGGTGCATCCTCAGCTCTACCCCCTTCCCACTGATCAAACCAAGTCCTAGAAACATTTTTCATCTGATATGCAGCTAGCTCAACTCTCACAGTATCAGTAACATGCATCACATCGAACACCTTTTTCAGTTCCTCAATGAAGTTCTCTGGGTCCTCTGCAGTGCTGGAAATCGTGAAACTTGGAGGGTTCATCCTCAAGAACTAATGAATCCTTCAAGTGTTAGCCTCTTCTTGTCGAGCTCCCCTATGTTGCCCGGCTTGGTTGGTCACAACTTGACTGAGCATCCTTATAGCCTCTCTGAACTCAACATTAGTAACTTCTCCTTGCGGTTGCACTTCAGGTGCATCGAGTAACTCTTGTTCCTCAACATTGCGTCTAGTAGGGTGACCTCTGACAATTCTTCGTGGAGCAATAATTATCTGAAACACGCACAAGCATGAACTAGAAGGAAACTTATATAGAACGAAATGAATGTGAAAGAAGTGAGCTAGTTCCTAAATATTGCAGCCTCCAAATTATAGATGTGGCGCGCTTCACACTGATAAATAGGACTCTACAGACATGGTTTCATAGATTCCCTAGGACTGTTGAACTCTGGGCTCTGATACCAAGTTTTTCACGCCACGAGCCTATACCCCGTACATGGCTGGCACTCGAAGACCATCGCTAGTCCCAAGCGAACCCTTGGCCTGGCTTTCTGAATTCACCGGAAGACTTACTCAACAAAATAAGTTTAAACAATAACTTAAAGAAATAACATCTTAGCCAAATTGGCAACTTAAGTCTCATAGCAAAACATCTGCAATATAAAGACAAGAGACTCATAACTAACTGTCTGACTGTCTATGAAGCCTTTATAATACTGAGATGGATGTTGGGACAAACCCCTCAACATCCTAATAAAGAAAGACTAAAAAGCGAATAAAAGACTCCTCCGGAAAGCAAAGAGGCTCACCACTGACTCTGAGTGCTCAACTGGATCAATGAGGCGCGGGATGATGATCCTGATTACCTGCGTCTGCTTCATAAAAAGAAGCAGGCCAACTGACATCAGTACATTGAATGTACCAGTATGCGAGTTGGAATGCTAAAATAAGATATAGGCTTGAAAGGATTCTGAAAGAAACACTTACCTTGGCTCTTCTCAACTCATGAATAACTCAACTCATAATAAAGCAATAAGACACATGCGATTTATGAAAAGCTTTATAAAATAGTGAAAGCAACTTATTCCGTTAAAGAAAATGCAATAACAAACTCAACTTTATTCATATAACAAAGTAATATAGTTTCTGTGGGAGATTCTCTAACCGACAACCACCACTATGAGCCTAAGTGGTGATACATCGTCTTGCCCACGCTGCCAGAACTGTCCTATACTTTGCCGTCATATGAAATGCTTAACTTAGTGGATCCACTAGCTAAACTTGTGTGATCATCTAAAATGTATGACCCATTAATACCCATGATGGCTACATGGTTTATGGAGACTTGAGTTAATATGAACTCGCATCCCTATATAGGTGCTCAATACTACTCCCAAAAATATACTTAGCTCATATGTTTTAAAAAAAGACTTCTTTCTTTGGTTTGAGATAATTACTCAAAATTTAGCTTAAAAGCTCTCTTGGAATCGATGTTCCCTTTTGCTATTCTAAACTCTTTTGGAAATCTCAGTTTCCTCTCATCTTAAATGTGAAAACATGAACGCTTGAAAATACTTAGTTCCCATATATCATTTTAAAGAAAGTGAACTTTTCTCTTACTCTTTACTCAACTTAAAAACTTAATTCTTAAAACAAAGTTTAAAGCATTTGCAAAAGACTTCTTGAAAAGACTCTGAAAACTTCCTAGACTTGGCTCTTGACTTTCCTTGAATTTGGATTTATGGATTTAAGGCTATGAATCATGTTTCTGGATGATTTCTAGGTGTTAATAAGTCATTTAGAGTAGTGAGAATCAATGGAAAGTGTTAGGACACCTTGGAACAACTTAAATAGGCTGAACGAAGAAAAACTGGTAAAAAACGTTGATACAGGCGCGTCCCTGGCGTGCCGCGCCAGGCCCCAATTTACTAGGGCTTATTTCTGGCGCATTGCTGGCGCACTACGTAGACCTCATGGCGCTATGGGGGCACATTGCGGCAGCCTCCCTTCAGGCAAAATTCAGACGAACTTTTGATCGCATTTTCTAACCCGAAATCGGTTTAATCCGATTCGTTTTCCCAAATTCACTTTAGATTCATGTACGCAAATCATATACACAAAATCTAACTCAAACAACTCAGGGAAACAACACTTAATCATCAAGAAACTCCTAAATCCTAACTCATATTCTAGAACGAAATCAATTCAAGAACAACTATCAAGAACATCAATTTCTCAATTATTTTAGGGAGAAAACACGCTGAATTAAACATGCTTGGCGCATGGGTGAACTAACCCAATACTATGTGATCTCACATACCTTGTAGGGATCACCCCCGACGAATTCCACAAGCTAAACTCGACGATCTCCTTGCTTCTCCTTCTCTTTTCTCCTCTTCTTTCCTCTTCTCTAAAACCCTAACTCTTTTCCGAAAGCATAAAACTGACAAAGTTCAGTTTAGACCCTTAATTAATTCACTATAATGAATTAAAATAAAAGGGTAAGGAAAACACCAAACTAGCCTTAAAATTCCGGATTTGGAGTTTCCTTAAACCAATAGCCCAACTTCCAAAAGGGATAACTCACTCATCCGAACTCGGAATCGCGCAAACTTGGCGGCGTTGGAAAGATAATTCCAAGAGATTTACAACCATATCCATAAATACACCTAACTCATCCTGAGCTAGGATTTATGATCATTTGAAGTTGACCAAAAACTAACTTTTACTTACCTAAAATTTTCCAGATTTCCTTATACTTTCCAAAAATGACTATTTCCAGATTTTAAACTTCTTTCTAGTTCTTTCTAGCTGCGAGATGTCACATATTTGGTGTACATTCATCATCAAGTATTGTTGGGATTAAAATTCATCTCGGATGCAGAAGGAATATCCTTATTAGAAACATCAGAAGAATTATCATGGGCTTGAACAATATTCAAACGAGGATTAATTTTTGTTTTATTTTTATCAGCAAATATAATAGAATGTATGGTATGCAAAGAAACAGCACGATTACGAGCTGGACCATACACCGGTTCAATTTGCGAAATATGCTGGATCGCAAGTAATTTTTTATCAGAAAACGAATGTCTATTATAAGGAACACTCTTATCATCAAATTGAATACATATCTTACCATCAGAATTTTTGAGTAATATGAGTATATTCAGAATTAGTGACAGCATCCGTCATCTGACTAAGAGGTATAACCGAATCCAAAGTCCAAGTAGGAAAATAATGATATTAATATTAATAATAATAATAATAATAATTTATATCTAATAAGAGAAGTAACAAGTGACATGTGTCAGTACCACAAAAACAATTTTTTTAATAATTTAAATAATAAATTTTAGAAAAATAATAAATTGAAAAAGTATAAATGAAAAAAGAAAATAAAAAACGGTTGTGAATCAACCATTTTCAAAAAATAAAAATTAAAGTTTTTAAACTTTTATTAATAATAAATAGAAAGCAAAAATAGCCACCAATAATCGGGAAAAATCATGCAAATAATAAATTTTTAAAAATAATACATTGATAAAGTATAAATGAAAAAGAAAATCAAAACAGTTGTGAATCAACCATTTTTCAATAAATAGAAATTAAATAATTTAAATCTTATCTATCTATATATAATACGAAAGGTGATAGTTCCTACATGTCAACGCCATAATTATTCTGTAATTTTAATAAAAAAATCATTTAATTAAATTATTGAGAGTGAGAAGAAACGTAAGCGTAATTTATGAGATTTAATTAGATTTTCATATTTTATTCCCTTTTTAGGACAACAGAAGGATTCTTCTTGTATTAAAATTAATGTATTCGGATAGTGACTTATGTATTAGGAAGGTACAAATTTTAAGGGATTATTGTAATTAGAAAAAGAGTAGGGATATGATGTAATTTACTTTTTACACAATGAAATTTATGTAAGTTATACAACAAAAAATTACAACTCATTATTATCTCAAATAATTATAAAAACAAAGATGAATTTGTTTTTTTTAATAAAAACGTGCAATATATAAGTATAACTATTTGATTATGAACAACACATATTCTTTTAATAAAATAACAACCCATGTTCTTTTAATAAAATTAATATTAATTATGACTTCAGTATTAAAATTCACATAAAGAAAATAGTGAATAATAAATAAATAAATAAAAATCTCTCTTTCTCTTTCTATACACGGATAATAACCACCTTTTTAAAAGTGCAGTTAAAACTTGATGTAACTATTTATAAGTTTGAAGAAAAAATAATTTAGAAGATAATGTTAATGTTCTTATACATTAATCGTTCACTATCTCTTCAGTTTTACTTGCTATGATATGAATAGATTAGAATATTACAAAAAGTTCACATCTAATCATTGATAAAGATATAAATTACTCAATCTATTCCAATTTATGTGATTTTTTTTCTTTTTTAGTCAGTCCAAAAAAGAATGACACGTTTCTATATTAAGTAACAATTTAACTATAAAATGCTTGTTTTACCCTTAATGAAATGATTTATAGCCACACAGATTCCTGTCATTCATTTTAGACCTCAAGTTTTAGAAGTCTTCCTTTCTATCTTAAACTCCATGCCGAGTCAAAGTACCTCGTCGAGAGGGAGTTGTTCAGATGTTAAGCACCCCTCACTTCCAACCCGAAGGTTGTGAGTTCGAGTCACCAATGGAGCAAAAGGGGTGGGAGCTCCTAGGGAGGGATTAAAAAAAAGTCAAAGTACATCACATAAAATGGGACGGAGGGAGTATCATTTTTTGATGAAAAATTTAAAATTTGAATTAATAATATAAAAAAATAATATAACAAGTAATTGATTTACTATTTGTATTTAATTAACTTCAATGATTAATACACAATGTATATATTAATTTTATATACATGTTTGCATTATTATTAAATTATTTTATATTCACTCTATTTTAAATATCTTTTCAATTATAATCTTACATGAATTTAAGACGACAAAGAATATTTTGGACCTTTTGGATTTGAATTTTTTTTTAAGTAAAATGTACTAGCATGTCATTTGAAACTATGATATTTAACATTTCCAGTGAAAGTTAGAATTAATAAATTGTTACTATGATTTTTTTTTACTAATACAACATAAAAATAATAAAGGACAAACATGTAAAAATATTTGAACTATTTTCTGTTTTATGAAATTAAAATAATCATAAATTAATATATCCGCGTAACACGTGGGTACGTCAAGTTGAACTATAGTAGTAAAAAATATTTCCACCTTGTGGAAAGGTTAGTAGAAGACTCTAGAACTCCCTAGATATTTTCAAGAAAGCTTGAGAATTCCCTAGAACTTGTAGAGAATTCTAGAACATGGACTAAAGTGTAAATATGTAGGAACTTGTAAAGTAAATATTATTTACACTTACGCTCCTAAGAAGTAGTATATATAGAGGGCCTTTTATTTGCAAACTCATCAACCAAGTTGTAAGCATTCTCCAAGCAATATACAAAGCCTTCTTCCAAAGCTTTCTAAGTCTTTCTTGCATTCTCTTAGCGATCTTAGTTTCAAAGGGATTACTTGAGCTTACAAGATCGTAAAAGATTCGTGAGTAAGTTATCAAGTGTCACAGAGAGCTTTAGTGAGACTCTAAGTCCGTGACAACGTGGCATCATATGAAGGTTTGTCACTACGGGAACGAACAACGAAGGAGACGTACACGCTGCTAGCACCACCAACGTCGGGCTTGATGGTAGAAGGAAGAACCGCAAGGGAAAGAAGTAAGTAGTGAGGAAATGTTGTTCGACCCTTGATGAGTCCACGATTTGGACTCATTTAGAGCTTTATTTTAATAGATTTAGTGTCCTCAAATGCTTATTTTGTGCAAATAACTTATGTAAATCCTTGATTTCCACGTATTTGGATTGAGGAACAAAGCATGGACACTAATGAGCAAAAAGGAATAAGGCAGTTGAAAGAATGAAGAAAAGAAGATTTGGTGATCGCCTAACCCATTGGGTGAGTCGCCGAATGGCTATGATCTCGCCTAAAGTTCAGTGTGCCCAGCCCTGAAGGAGAAAATCAATTCAGTGATGGAATGGAGCAGTCGGCGTGTCGCCGAACGGTTACGTGATGCAGTGCTAAGATCGCCCAAAGTTACAGAACTTGAGGATGCTGAAGGCCAAAGTAAAAAGGCGATGGAATTGATCAAAGGGCGGATCGCCGAGTGGTTCGGCGATCCCGACTTACTACTCCGAATGGTCCTTCACAACATATTTTTGGCGACTATAAATACATTTTCAAACATTATCTTTGGGATCCGAATTTTATTCAGAACATTCATTAGAGTAATTTTTGAGTTTTGAACTGAGAGTATTGAGACAAACATTTCCTTAGCTTTGACGAATTGAAGTTTTCTTTTTTTTGAGAAATTGGAAGTGAGTCTTTGAAATTCTTCAACTTGGACCTTTGTAAAGATGAAATTAATCTTACCCAGTTGATGGAAACACTATTTGGTAACAATTTCTATCTTTTTATGATGTCTAGATAAAACCCGAATTATTGGGGTGTGATTATGGGTTGATTTAGCTACTGGGTATTATTAATTGATAGTTTAAATGTTGTTTAAAAGTGATTTCAATCAGTAATTGTGGTTTAATTTAAAGGGTTGTAGTTGCAAATGCAACTCTACCTTCGTGTTTTTGGCTTGCGAGAGAGAGGTTTTAAAACCAAGGTTACTGATTTGATGGTCTGTGGGTATTGGGTTGTCATGGGTTCAACTCGAGAGAGTGAATCCTAAACCCTTTTCCACCCATTCAACTTGAGAGAGTGAATGGACTAAAGCATATGTTGTTCTTCATTGCTGCTTATTGGTGTTCGAGAGAAACCATGATTCTGGGTAAATTGTTCGAGAGAAAGTTTATCCCCACTAAAGTCTAGCTTATTCACTAATTTACAACTATTTACTATCACTTCAAATCACCCATTTGTCTACCTTAGCCTATAATCCAATCACATGCCAAGAACCCATCTCTTGACTTATTAATTAATATTATTTGTTGTTACTGTAGTTGATAATTAAAACCAAAACCCCCATATTTGACACTTGTGCCACCCTTAATTTGAACTATGCTTTTATTTGTAAATCTCTTTACCTATGATTGACTTGAACTTAATTATACTTGGGTCTTGAATCTTAAGCATGTACCACTCCCTGTGGGATTCGACCCAAACTCACTTAGTTGGGTTATATTACTGACTAACGATCGTTGACACATGTACCCCACTGTGTGGGACACTCTCCGGTTCCATAGGTTTGAGCAGTTCAGAAGACCCCATGGCCCCTATATTCCTACATGGGTCCGGGAGTTCTGCATGGAATACGGTGACCTGTTACCTAAGGGCAAGAAGAAGGCCAGTGCCTTCAGACCGGTAGAGTTTGTCTTGGTTCGAGGGATAGTAGTAAGATGCAGTAGCGATTATATCAATGTTGAATTTGATAGAAGGTCAGTTTTTTACTACCCGAGTTTGGAGACCACTGTGACACCCTTGGATGACTTAAAGGGGTGTCTTTACCCTCTCATTCATGACACCACCCTAAGGTGGATTGAGGCAGGAGCTCCTATTGAAAAGAAAGACTTGAACATCGCCGCTGATATTGGTTAAGGTTCATTAGTACCTCCATCATGCCTTCACATAATGACTCCATCCTCCGCCACCCAAAGGCTTCCTGCCTCGGATCAATCATAGCATGTAAGAGCCTCGACTTGGGACTCATTATTAAGCAGGAGATGACCATGAGGGCCAAACAGCGCTAGATGTCCCTTCCTTTCCCGATACTGATTACAGAGCTATGTCGGCGTGCTGGAGTTCCTCGTGATGAGAAGCGGGACATAGAGGTAACTCCCACATCTTCCACTAATATCCGGTGCATATAAGCCAAGTACACATGGGATGAGGCATATTAGAGGAGCGCGGCTCTGGTGGATGCATCCTCATAGATTGATGTCGAGTCTATACCTGCACAGGCACCTCTGCCTACTCCGGCCTCCGGGCCTTCAGGTACACCCACTTCCACTTCTTCTGCGGCTCTTGATTCTTCTGTTGTTCCCTAGCCCACCATCTTGATGGGGCACCTAGCCTATTCTGCCGATATGCGGGCAACTCGGCTAGAGGCCGAGGTGCCGTGGATGATTGAGCGAGCCATCTTAGCTGCATTAACATCCCTCCGGACGTTGATTGATGATCTTACAGCGAGAGTAGAGATATGTCAGAGAGGACATGGGGTTACTTCAGAGGTGACGGCTTTGAAAGCCGAGGTTCCAGATTTGAGAAAGGATGTGGACTATCTAAAGTCCACAGACTTCACTTCCCTCTTTGAGTCAACTGAGGATCAGGCTGTCCCAACCAATTTTGAGATGCCTCCGGCCACCACCGGAGATATGCCTATGGATGATATGGCAGCTGATGAGTCAGAGGCGGATACAGATGAGGAGCAGCTTGATGCTCAGGAGGAGACCATCTATGGATACATGCCGGATTTGGAGGATACGATTGTACAGTCAGTCATTCAGACATCGCTGACAGAGACGTCCATGGCAGGCTCTAGTGGAGCCAATGTTGATGTTGCACCGGGCACTGATGCCCAAGTTCAGAGTTTGACATTGGGCACTGATGCTCTGACAAATGGAGCGACTGTTTAGATAGGATTTTTCTTTACCTCCCTCTTTGTTATTTTTTATTGACATTTGATCATATTTGTTACATTTCAGGACAACTGCTTTTTATTTGTGGTGGGGTGAGGTATTTCTTTACCTACCTCTAGTGTATATATTGGGTTTTGTGTTTTAAACTGTGTTTTGATCGTATCATGTGGATGTTTGAGCTTGTGGCTCCTTGTTATGAATGAAAATGGTATTTGACCCGTCCAAAAAAAATTGGCACTTCTTGTTGTGTGTGAATGTGGTTGTTCTTGTGCAAATTTGAGTATCGGTTACGATCAATACTGATGAGTTGAATAGTATTCTTAATCAAACACAAATGAATGCGAGGCTACGATGAGGCCAAATGAAGTTGCATAGACAATATGTGAACTTTTTGCATCTCGTTGTGACTAGCCGGTTATCGAATGGAGTCTCTTGTGATGAACATTGCACACTAGCGAAAGTGTGGAGTCTCATTTGATATTGGTGCCAATGCCATGTGTGATGAGCTTACCGTGAACCTTGTGTGATTACACCTAGAATTTTCCCCGTTGGTCCGATTGACTAAGTTATGCAAGCTCTTGAAATGATCTTAGGCAACAATTTTGAAGAGTGAAACAATTTGATAATATACCTCCTTTGTGGCCAACCTTGTGAGATGCGTGAACTTTGCTTGAACCCCCTTTGAGCCGTATCCTTTTATTGGAAGAAACTTGAGCAATTAACCCATAACCCTCATGAAGTGTGGTTTGTGTGAATAGCCAACTTAGGCCACAAGCCTAAGTTGGGGGTGTGGTGAAAAGAGAAGGTAAATCAAGAATGTGAAAATTCCCCCTTCTAGCAATGGACTTGAAAAAGATGGAACCCCTCCATATAAAAATAATAGAGAAAGAAAAGAAGAAAGCAAAAGAAAAAGAATGAAAAAGTTGTGAAAATTGCAAAAGAAATGGGGTGTCCGGTATTCCTTTGGAAGTTGAATAGGGGTGAATGCTAAGCATGATTCAAATATTGAAGGAAAGGAAAGAAGTGATGTTCAGACCACATTTCATGAGGGTAGCAACCACTGAGCCTAAATAACCATACCTTTACACTCAGCCCCTTTACAATCCTTGGAAAGGCCTCTTTGATCTTGAGCAAGCTGAGATGAATGTTGATTGCAAAATAAGTGCAAACCTATGGGTGAAGTCATGCATGTGTTCATCTTTGCGAGTGTGAGAGTTGTATGTGATTCCGGAACTATAAATTGTTGAAGAATTGTGTGTGAATATGGAATCATCTTTATTGTGAGGGTATTTGAGTACCTTTGTTGAGCTTGAACTTGCATTTGAAGCAAGTATTGTGAACTTGAGCATCTTTGATAATGGTGAGTCACAACTTGAATCTTTGAGTACACAATTGATCCTTGCATGACTAAGTTGAGTCTTGGTGTGTGATTCATGATTGAGTCTTTTGTAGCACTGTTTGAGACATCCTTTTTGAACTGCTGAACTTGAGTTTTACTTGATGACAAGCAAAAGTTTAAGTTGGGGGTGTTGATGAGTCCGAGATTCAGACTCATTTAGGGTTTTGTTTATATAGATTTAGTGTCATCAAATGCTTATTTTCTGCCAATAACTAATGATTAATCCTTGATTTACAGGAATATGGATTGAGGAACAAAGCAAGGACACTAACAGGAAAAAAAGGAGCAAAACAGGTTGAAGAAATGAAGATGAGTGAGCCTGAGGATCGCCAAGAGCACTCGGTATGTCGTCGAGTGGCTCATCAGACCACCTAAAGTTCCAGTGTGCCAAACCCTGAAGGGAAGAACCAAGTTGGCGATGAAAAGGAGTAGTCGGAGGATCGCCGAGTGATTTCGCGAAGCCAAGATAAATCACCCAAAGTTACAGACCTTGAGGATGCTGAATGCCAATGCAGAAGGGTGATGGAAGAGACCAAATGGTGACTTGTCGAGCCCGAGTTACTTCGCCAAATGAACTTTCGTAGCTTATTTTCGGCGACTATATAAATATATTTTTGAACATTTAGTTTAGTATCTTTTATCAAATACTCTTTAGAACAATATATTGTTAAGTTTTGAGCACCTGGAGACAGTTTTCTCTAGTTTTCCTTAGCTTTGAGGGATTGAACAAATTCACTTTTGAGAAATTGGAAGTGGGTCTTTGAAATTCATCAAATTGGATCATTATAAGGACGAAATCACTATTACCCAGTTGTTGGATAATCAATTTGGTAACGGTTTTAACCCTTTTATGATGTCTAGCTAAAACCTCAATTCTTAGGGTGTGATTATGTGATTATGGGCTAATTAGTCTTATGGGTATTTCTAATTGTTAGTTTAAATGCTATTTAAAAGTGAGTTCAATCATTAATTGTGGTTTAATTTAAGAATTGTAGTTGCAAATGCAGTTATATGTTTGTGTTCTTTGCTTGCTCGAGAGAGAGGTTTTAGAACTAAAATTATTGATTGATGGTTTGTGGGTATTGGGTTGACCTGGGTTCAGCTCGAGAGAGTGAATCCTAAACCCAATCCCACACATTCAGCTCGAAAGAGTGAATGGATTAAGGTGTGGGTTGCTCTTATTTTGCATGCTTGTTGATGTTCGAGAGAAATCACTTGATTCGGGGTAAATTGTTTGAGAGAAATTTACCTCCACTATAGCCTAGCCTACTCACTAATATCTAGCTATTTTCTAATAGTTGCAATTATCCATATATCTATAGTATCCTATAATCAATCACATCCCAAGAACCCATCTCATTATTGTTAATTCGTATTGTTTGTAACTGTTTGTAGTTGATAATCAAAACCAAAACCCCCATTTGACATTTGTGTCACCCCTTGATTTGAATGATGTCCTTATTCGATAACTTTTATTCCTATAACTGATTTGACCATGTTCATACTTCCCAATTAAATCTAAAACATGTACCGCTCCCTGTGGGATTTGACCCCAACTCATTTAGTTGGATTTTATACTAATTTACGATCGTTGACGCTTAGAATTGGATGAAGTGTCTTTGAAACGTTATTAATCAAACATCATGTAATGAGTGTAAGGGTAGAAACTAGGGAAAACAATAATCTAAATAAAGGATAACAATGCGGAAGTAAATCAGAACAAATATATACATAAATCCCTCCCAGAACCTGGAAGTCACTAGTACAGAGTTGTCTAATAAAGAGTACAAGTCCCAAAAGTGGACCACAACAAAGCATGTCTCAAAAAGTAACAAGACTAGCTAAAAAAAAGGAGACATGATAAACGCCAAGTGCTCACCCTTGTCTTCGAACCACAACTGCAGAAGAAGGCAACAACTAATCACCGCTGGTAACTGATACTGGTACCTACACACGAAATAGATGTAGAGTGTAGCATGAGTACCAAAAACAACATGAACTAAGTAGGCATCAAGGGCCAATTGAGCAAAAAGGGTAAAAACAATAAGAAATGATAGAATCTAGACATAGAGAGATCAAAATGGATATGAAAAGAAAGCACACGAGCATACCAGAATTAGACTAAGTACATCTACACTAAACCTAACTGGGCCTAGAAGGTACACTTGTGCGCAAGGTTAAATAAAACCTGAACGGACCCCCATAAGCCCGGCAGGTACACGGAATAGCTAAGTCAAGTAAGAAAGAATAAAATTGGGCTCCCAGCCAACAGTGCACTCCTAGCCCAGATAGAACGAGTGACCTCGGGGGGGCACCTAACCAGACAATCCAATCCCAGCCCAGCTAGAAAGAGTGACCTGGGGACACCCAGCCAGCAACACACTCCAGTCTGGCTAGAAAGAGAGGCACATGGGCGATCGTTGAAATCACTTAGTCCACCCAGCCAACAATACGCTCCCAGTCCATCTAGAAAGAATGACCACGGGGGTAATGGTATCTCCAATAGGATCCAATCCAGCAACAGCCACCTTGGAACATTTTCCACTCCAAGAAATCACAGAAAAGGCTCCAAGCCTATACTATCTCAATCCCATGCCTCTAGTGATGCACCGAACCTCCGAGAAGACATTGGAACTACAGAATTAGAGGGAGAAGATACATAAGTAAAACAAGTAGCGATAGTACCTAATCTAAGGCACTGACTATCAGACTCAATTTTGCTACTCCAGTCTACATGGAGCTACGTCATCCGAACGACGTCGGTAGAAAGTCAAGGCAATCCAGCCCACATGGGTCATAAGTCTAAGGTAACACTAGCCTAACCTAGACTAAGGAAATCATGCTCACAGTTCATGATGAACAAATCACACAACACATAGCATACATGCATACAACAACATTTAGCACATAAGCATACAATTCTACTAACCTGGCTAACATGGTACTACACCCAAAATATGGCCAATCGATCCTAACACAACGTATCTAGTCAAAGTAAAGTAAGAAACTGGTACTCGCCTCTAATTCACTCTAACCCACATGCCTTTACACAATTAAGCTCAATCTGATAGAAAGGAAACCATAGCTTACCTTTAGGTCGACTGCGCGCGCTTCAAATCATTTTGTCGGAGGTTTTCCTTCCTGAATAGGCTTTGAACGTTGTCACACTATCCACTATAGGATCACAATGTTAGTACGGTCGTTTAGACACCAAAATCACAACAAATGGAGCCGGGACAATTTTGGAGTCAAAATAGAAATCATGGGACCATGGGACCCGCACCAGACTTTCCAGATTTAACTCTGCCAAAAGACCCAAAATAGTACCATCAACTTGTGTTCAAAAGTGGAACACAATTCGTGGCTTAAGATTCAACAAAACCCAACATGCAAAAAAAAACCACACTATAATCATTTTTTTTTAAAAACATACAGCAGGTTAAACTCATAATTTACAAAAATCGAAGGGAGCCCAGAACTCTTTGAACACTCCATAATGTTGCCTCAATAATTCTCGACACGTGGGACTTTAAATCACCCAAATCGAGCTAAAATGAGCAAGATATCACCAATTCAAGAAAGCCAAGAACAAGAACTCAAAAAAATGGCTATAACAGTCTGGTTTATTGCAATTCTTACCTAGAACAACATGCACCCGACAACTTCCGATTACTCTGCAGCGAAGCCACCTTAAAAATGAAGCTTCCACACTTTGAATCACCCATTTGGCCAAGAAATGAGAGAGATATGGGGTTTTGAAGTTTTAAAAATGTGCTGATTTTTTTGCACCAAATTTCAGCTTTTTTTCGAAATCTTAAAAACTCCGACGGGGTACTCCGAGCTCGTTTAGAGTCCCGTGCACACAAATGAGATATGCACCCATACCAAATTTGATATACCGAACTCAATGGCGCATTCAAAAATTTTATACGAGGTTATCTTACCAAAAAGTGGGTCCCACACCCAACCACCATTTTAAATCAAAAACCACAAAGGGGCTCGATAATAGCTCGGAAGCCTGGGGATATGAATGAAGGGTCAATCTAGACCAAACTCAATATTTTAGAGCTAACCGCACTGATGGAATTCTCATCCGAGTGCGTTTATTCAGAATGTTGACTAAAGTCAAACTTAGGCTTAAACTTTAAAGTTAAAATGCCTAATCGCACCGACTCACACTGAAAATCTCGGGAGTCATGCCGACCATGCTAATAGCCTAAAAGGACCCTTACAAAGCTGATGCAATCGTTAAAATTGGATTCAGATGTAATCTTCTTGAACTTTTTATCTAAAATGATCACTCAAGGTTCATAAGCTCCAAAAACACTAAAACTCACATAAAAAACAAACGAATGACCATGTGACCAAAATGATAGTTCGAGTAAGTCGTAAATGACTTGGGGTCGCTACAGGAACACTTTAAATGACACATAGAAGGCAAAACATAGAAATGACCAGGCGGGTCATTACACTTTGTTGAGATGGGCATCTTGCTGGTTGTGATAGGAGTGTCGTCGTTCACACGCAAGTTAAGTAAATGTGAAGCGATTTTATTTTACTCTTGGAGAACTAAAAGACTGGATTTTGACCTCCTTTTCCCAAAACCCCAAAAAGGCAAAGTCGTTCACCACCTTCCATATACACTTCCCTTCAGGCCTCATCTCCATTCCGACAATCATCACCCCCCATCCACCATAAAACAACCCAACTCCTAACTCTTTCCCATTCTCTATTAAAACCTCCACTTTTGTTCCCCTCATCTTACTCCAAAATATCTCTCTTCTCAAAATTTAAAAAATCCTCTTAGGTGAAGTCTTAAGTCGAAGTTGAAATTTCTCTATTGAAGTTTTTTGCTTTTTCTCCTTACTCTTTTAAATATCAGTATGTTACACTTGTTTAGTGATTTTGAGCTTCATAATATAAAATTGTGGTAAATATTTCATGGTAGAATCTAGTTTTTCTTCCAAGCCCATTTTGTGAACTTGAAAATTGTGATTCAAAAAAAAGGGGTTTTGTGCTTGAAATTACTATATATGAGTTAAATGTGCTTGATAATGGTGTATAGCATGTGAAATTTGATTTAGTTGGCTTAAAATTTCAGTTGAGGGTGAAGTGTGAATAACCCATTTGTATTTACATAGTGCATGAAATTTCCCTATGATGGATTGAGTGATGTTATTTTTAGGGTACATTCATCATTATGTGAGTACTTGTGTTTTGTTCTGAAACTTGTGAGTGGGTAACATTCATATGTCTTGTACTTATGAATCGAGTGATTGTTATCTTGTGGTGAGGATGAAATTGTAAATGAGAGTTGTTAAATTGTTCAAATTGGCTCATTGTATATGCTTGATGATTCCCAATGTTAGATGGGGTAGTGTCTTTCTTAAGGGAAATTGTCAAAAGTTGTTTGAAATCATCATAAGAATCTTTTGGGTAAGTTTGAGTACCCACTACAATTGATTGTTTAATTGTTGAGCAGTACTTGGACCATTTTGGGCATTAAGGTGACTATGAAGCATTTCCGCTTCACTATGGTTTCCCTGCATTCCGCAAGTGCAGCCAAGTCAGGTGAGGAAATTCAATATTCCTCAACCTTCGACTGGCGTTTCACTTGCGAGCCACAGGTATCCATTGGTGAAACGCTGATGTAAAGTCGGTCTTCCCAAATGCTTTCCACCTTTCTGTCTAAAGGCGGCACTTAAACTAACAATATAAATCTTCCATTTGTGAGACACCGGTCAAATGCCGGTCTTAGTGAGACCTTGGAAGATGAATTCTTTTTATACTCATATTTTTTTTCCTTTTTAACTTGTTTTATTTTGTTTTTCCTTCTCATAAATTGAAAACTCAAAAAATAATATGTATAATTGGTCTTATCTTACCACTTCTATTGTAGAGAATGACTTCTAGAAAGGGCCAATAAAACGTAAAGGAATGTTAACCCTCTTCTACCTAGGGTAAGAGCAAAAGCAAAGGTAAGGGAAAGGAAAAATCTCCTTGGAATGTAGTAACTAAGATTGATCGTATCTAATTTGGAGTTGAAAGGTTTAAAGAAAAGTATGTTATCTACAAAAGTAAGTGTACCTTCACTTCGAAGAAGAGGTTCAGCATAGTCGGGTTAGGGAGGAATTCCCTAATATCATCCCGAAGTTCACGACTAGAAACAAGATGCCTTTGCTGAGGTTCGAGAGATTTCTCACCAGAGTTGGTCATGAAATTTTATGCCTCAAATCAGTCAAGACAGGAATCGATGGGTGATGAGTTGGTATTTTATCGAGTCGTTAGACTTAAATTCATGAATTATTGCCATATTTTAATGTTAATTAAAGGATTTTTAGGCCATAGTTCTCTTGGATGCAGGCATTCCATAGAAAAAGCATGTTTGATGGATTTGAAGGTGAAAATCACTAAAGCACACTGGCGAAGGAACTGACTTCCTATAGGAACCAACAAGTGTCTTGCCAACTAAATGCTGACTTGGATGGAGAAAAATTGCCTCAGTTACAATTGGTGTGGTACAATGATTATCGATGATTCAGTGGTCCCACTACAAATGCTCTCGTGAGAACTAAAGGTTGAAGGGAGGAGGTGGATGGTGCCCCACAATTTTTTATCGGTGTTCCACGTAGCGCAAGTCTGAAGACGGAAGCATAAGGGAAAAATGTAATTATGACAAGTAGTGCTTCCTTCGAAATGTTCCAATGATAGAATAGGGATTTGTGAAATTATGTACCATTATCATATTCCTGATTAGGGATGGTGAAGAGAGACCAATTTTAGTGAAAAGATATTGATAGAGTATAGTGAAGAACATCTTAGCTTGTGGAGGAAGAAATCTTATATTTGTGTCAATGTAAGCTCGAAATTTACTTTTTGCTTATCAATTAGATTGGAATGGAGATTTTCTACATGGATATTATCTCTATTTCTTCTTTTATGACCAGCTAGACCCTTAGCTAGGGTTCTTTTATGAGCAACTAGACTCTTAGCTAGGTATGTGTGTGCTAGAAATGGGTGAAAAGCTCTGAATGGGCACTGATTAATCGAATCTAATATTGATTTTATGGCATGGATCTGTTGTTTTCTTGATGTTTTAATCTAAAAATCAGTGGTTGCAAACATTGATTGAACTCTCTAACTCCATTTTGGCTTGGAAAAACAAAATGGAGTTGGGTAAGAATCAATAGTGAGGACTTGTTGAAATTACTCTATAGGTTTGAGCCAGGGATGGGATGATTCGAGTAATTTCTCATTTAATGATATGAGTTAGGGATAGTCTATATACTCAAGCAATTGTTTGGTATTTTATTTGAAAGAGTCTTGGAGTTCGAAAGAATCAAAGAAATGTACGCTTCATAGTTCGGGATAATATCAAAGTGTAGCCTAGACCAACCGCTATTCATGTATCAATACAATGGTTAATCTTTGCCTATTTGAGTTGAAATCCCAATTGTTATGCACACACCCTTAATCCTTTCCAAACTTGGTAGACCTTATTTGTGTAAATTTCCTATTTTATTGCTTAATATTGATGAAATTTTAGTTGTTAGTAAAAATCACGCGCACACACACACACATATATATATATATATGTGTGTGTGTGTGTGTTTTTTGAGAAATCAATTTTCTAGTTTGTTTCTAGCTGTGAAATCAATTGAAGAGGAGCCCATCTTTCAATCCTTCTGGTTAAACCCCGACCTCTAAAGTTGGGTGATTATTTTGCATACGATCCCTTTTGCCATGAAAAATAGGACATAGTTGAGTGTTTATAAATAGCTTTCATGGGCCCATGGAAAATTTCCCAAATCTGCCTTTAGTTCTTTTGAGGGGTGTGGAGGTCGGCATCATACAAGAGGCAATCAACTCCATCTTTTGGGATGAAAGAAAAAGGAAAGGGTTTGTGCTTGCTGAGAAAATTGCCACTAAGAGCAACAAACTTCAATGGGTTGCCAACACAATTGTTTTGGACTAGCTGATATGGGCGACCATGGGAGGCAAAATATCTCACCATGACTTGAAGTTTGAAGATAAACTTTGTCTTTAATTTCTGTGTGCTCGACTCATGCCCTCCAAAAATGATCAAAGAGTCCATAACGAAATTGCCAAGCTCATTACATTTTTAATGACAGGGTTCCTTATCAACTATGGGGAGTGAGTTGCGGTGAAAATATGAAGAAAGTCATGCCAAAAGACTATCTATATTCCTTTCCCAGTCCTAATCAACAAATTGTGTGCTCGTGCCCATGTGAGGTATATTTTCTCTTTGATGTTGCCCCCTCCCCTTGCTTTTGAGGTGATTGATGTGGATCAGAAGAAAGACGCCAATGCACCAAACATCAAAAAGCATTAAGTGAAAAGGTTGGAGGACTAATCTTCCCCCTTGATTCTCTAGATGCACCAACTCTCGCAAAATCAGAACATGCCTCGATGAGAGAGAAAATTAATTCAGGAATATTCCTCATCACTATCAGCATCCAACCAATATGCCTACCACACCTGATAGAAGTAACTTATTTCAATGACCGCCAACTGAAAAAGCTTGCAAAATCCCTACTTGGCATGCTCATGGTTGTGGTAAAAAGAGCAATTAGGGGCTTGGCTAATAGTGTAAACAACTTATGCAAATGTGTTGATGTGATCGAAGGAGTTGTCAATACTTTGAAGATTGAAATGAAAGATCTTAAAGGGAAATCTCCAATGGGGGGAGTAATAAGGCTATATTGGGTGAGGTAATGAGAGCTCTGAAGAACACCCTTAGACTAATAGATGTTTTGACGTGAAGTATGAGAATCTCCAAAGTAGAGGTTGATAAGGAGGAGGCAGAGATGCAACAGGCCATGGAGGTGTGCATCCCTGAGGACAACCCACTCGTAAAAAGGTGAAGCAGAGTCTAGTGTGTCATTAGAAGCAATGTGATGATGGTACAAATGATGAAGAGGATGAAGAAGAGTGATCCAAGGAGTGTTCCCCCACTTTTGACCTTATTATAATAACATTAGATACAATGCAAATTTTGAAGTTGGACGGTATTTAAATTGATCATTTGTATGTTATTTTGATGCCTCGTAGCAGACATTTTTAAATTTTGTGAAAATGTGACAACTAATTTTAGATCTCTTTGTGGAGTATTGAACTAAGAGCCCGTTTGAATTGACCGAAAAAATATCTTTTTAAAAAGTAACATTTTAAGTGCTAAACCTTATTTTAAAAATAAGTAGTTATGTGTTTGGATAAAAGTGTTGTAGCTGGAAAAAAATTGTTGATATTTTTGGTACATAAGTGTTGTCAAATACTTCTTTTTAAAAAAATCAAAATGTACGAAATATCCTTAAAGTTGTTAACATTATAAAAAGTTGAGTACTTTAAGATCTTAGGGTTTATTTAACAAGGGTATTTATTGAAATATCTAATAGAATTGATAGCCCTAAGTGTTGTCAGACATGTTTTTTGTGGTTTGTTATCTAGGTTAGTCTTATATTTCTCTATTATTTTACTAGCCATGCTTATAATTCACACTTAATGCCTTCAAAAGGCCTTGTTCTCTCAATGAATTCATGACGCATGATTCAATATCATTTTTTTGAATAGTAGTTAGTCTAATAAACTCCAAAGGTTTTCTTTATGTCACAGTTCTTTCCCAAGGACCAAAACTTTTCTTTTTCTTTTTATTATCATTGAATTTTTTTATGTCGAACTGGGTTGGTGTTTCCCTATAATAGATTGAGTGGTGAATTTCTTATCCGAAAATGCCAAGGTTTCGTTTTAAATTGAGTTTTGTGTCGCACCTCTTGCAAGTGGGACCACAAAATATATTTTAATTGGCAAAGAAAGGGTTAAAATGATTTCAAAATGGGAAAAAGTAAATTGAGAGCAATCTTTTGTCATGATGCATACATTGTTGTTTTGGCTTTGTGATTTACAAGTGAGAGCTCTTCCCATTGCAATTTTTTCAAAAGTTATTCGATTTAATTGATTTTGAGACTAACTTGAGAGTGCGTTGGATTGTAATGCCTTGTCGGGGAAGGATTTGATTCACTCTTGTATATGCATGTTGTCTAGAACTTGCCCAAAATATGTTTCAAGGCAAAAGATACCTAGCCCTTTTTGACTAGCCACTCCATCCCAAATTTTCGCTCCATTGATGTACTCTTACCTAGCCTCATTGAGCTTAAGTCGAATTATTTTTGGCTAACATGTTGCATACTTGAACGTTTGCAACTTTCTATCTTGAAACCCTTATGTTTCCCTAGTTTCTAATGATTTGTGATGTAGGCTAAAAGCTTAATTCTGGAGAAGAAAAGAAAAATAAATGAATTATTTGAAATGTGGGCAAAAGCCTAAGTTTGGTGGTTTTTGCATTAATAGAACAAATAGGTTTGAGCTAAAAGAATAAAGCACCATAAGTTTTAAATTGATAAGTGCTGAAATATGTTATAATTAAAAATTGTGGGTGCTAGCTCAATGTGTGCACATGTCTCAAGTGAAAACAAGAATGAAGGTTGGAATAAGTGAGCATCATAAAAAGGAGAAATAAGGTAGAAAGTGAAATAAAAAATGTGAGCAGCATGCTTAATTGAGAAATCAAAGCATTAGGGAGGCATATTAGTCACTAACCAAATGATACCACACCTTTTGCCCAAGCCTAAGTTAAACTTACAAGTCCTTGGGGATTTTGAGCATTGCCAATCTACAATAGTAGAGATCTACATACAGGGTAAGCCTATGGCTCCATATGTGTATACTTGAATTCATTTGTGAGAGTGAGTGTCTTTGTATGATCTATAATCCCTTGAATTGTTATTCTTATTTGTGTGTGGGATTTTCTTTTGTATGAGTGGCATGGCATCCTTCAGGTGGTTTGTGAAGTCTTGATTTCAACGGAGTTGCATGAGGAAAAGAAATTCTAGTAAATCTTCAGGAAACTTGGGAAGGTTTGATGGCATTGGCATGATATGTTTTAGAATTGTTCTTGAATGAAAGATTGTCCTAGAATTGTGCTTAAAGGTGTTTTGTTTGAAAATATGAAAAAACTTTGCCTAGTGAATGGTGTAAGAACCAATGGTGAGTTGTGATTGTATATAGAGTCTTTCGTTTTTGTTACTTTGAGTCAAGTGTGTAACTATACAACACTACAACATTTTATGCCTACAACCGCCCTAGAAAAGATTGGCCTAAACTATGAAAAAGTGTGGCCTTTGATAAAAGGCCACACTTTTTTATTTTAAGCAACACTTTTCCAAGGGTGCCCGAAAGAAGCATAACATGAGAGGTTTCAAGTGTTGCCTAATCAGCTACGCTTACAAGCGTAGCCTAAAAGGCAAAAAGGCCACGCTTTCCAGTACCTCATATAGCAACATTTCTATCTCATACAACTACACTTTCAAGCGTGGCCTTTGTTTCCTTTTTGCCCACGATTTTAAAGTGTTCTTTTCTATCTAATGTATGACAAAACTTTGAAGTGTAGTCCTTGCTCATGTGCATACCACAATTTACAGTCCTATGGCTACACTTTTAAGTGTGGTAATATCATTTTGGCTATAAAATATTTATATGCCACAATTTCTAATTAAAAAACGCCAATATTGTTTTGCAATAAATAATCTCAAGCATTAAATTGGCTAATAAGTAATTCAAATATATAGATTTGCAATAAACTTCAAAAGATAGTATGTCTTGTGTACTTACACATACTTATAAAGCAATATTCTAAATATGTGTACACAATTGTTAAAAAAAGTACTCTTACAATAGTTCAATATATTCTTGCAAAGAATATATTTCACAAAATCAAACATAATGTATTCAATTTTTTTCAATAGTTCAAAAACTCTTCATCATCCACTTCAATGAGATCAAATTGACTTGTAGCGACCCTTCAAATTTGATCACCTCCATTTCCCTACATATTTAGAATTTACGACAAATCAGATTGCAGCAGTTATAGAAGAAGCAAGAAGTTCCAAATTCCAGATTGCACAGCAGTTCCAGAATGCAGACTGCAAATCTTTTGAGTTCCAAATTGCAGATTTCAATTCTAGATTGCAGATTTAAATTCCAATTTGCAAATTTCAATTCCAGTTTGCAGATTTATTGAGCTCCAGATTGCATATTACAGTTCCAGTTTGCAGATTTATTGAGTTCCAGATTGCATAGTACAGTTTAGATATACTAATACATATTGACATAATTAAAACAGAGAAAAGTACCAGAAAGGTTCCAGATTCCAGATTTCAGTTCCAGATTACAAATTTTCATCACAGATTCCAGATTTCAATTCCAGTTTGCAGATTTATTGAGTTACAACATTAATCATTTCTACTTATTCTAAGCCAAATTAAAACCAAAAAGGTACCAGAAAAAGAACATAAATTAAACAAGATATTGAGAACTTGAAGTTGTGGAACACTAGTTTGTGGTCTTGTAAGTGTTAGTAATTCACATGAAACCAACAATACAATTCAACTCTTTTATTTTCAATAATAAAGCAAATGACACATTCAAATTGTACAAAATCAGAAACCATGTAGTCTATAAAGGAAACCAATTTTTCCAAATCTTTTCACAAAGAAGCCTTCGGATGAATAATATTAGATCTCATGATAAGTTTTTTCCTCCTAACTATATATTCATTTCCTTCAGTCTTCATGGATGCACAAAAAATTAAATAAACAATTAATGATCAAATTAAATCCATAATGAGATGCCTTATCTCATATAACAGAAAAGTGTGCAACTTTAACAAAACACTGTGCAACTTTAGCAGAAAACTGTCTATCAAACTGCACCTTCGGATCTTGTCCCGACCATTCTTGCAACTCAAATTCACTATCAGCCCATGGCTTCTAAACAACCAATTTGGAAACCCAGATGTGACCGTTGATCAACTATTTGATGTTCCTATGTGTGCCACTTCTTGGAAATGATCAAACGAAGATTATGAATTAATCAAGTTTGGGTACGTTTGGAAGTGTTACGATATGTAGAATTCACTTGCTCATCTGCTTGGGATCAGATTAGAGAGAAAAGAAACCAGCTCACAATTTTGATCAACAACATTTCAAGTGTTTCTGCTGCTATAAACCAGAAAAAGACACCATTGATCACAATTTTGTAGCAGGGCACTTTGCTAGAAATATCTAAAATATTTATGTTGATTCTCTAGTGATTATAAACCTCTTAGAAATATGATTATGAGATGGTGGACTACTAAGGCTAACAATGATGCTCAGGCTAACAATGATGCTCACAGGATATACAAGTTGTTGTTGTTTCTTGGAGAAGACCTCATAATGAGGTCGTTAAATTGAACACTGATGGCAGTGCTCTTGGGAACCAGGCAGAACTGGAATTGGTGGATGACACACCTAATTCTCGAAAAATAGAGTAACAATCACACAAGATCA
>JAJOOS010006824.1:0-18244 GCA_029582725.1 Solanum chiquidenum
GATATTGCAAGGGAATTTGGAGAAATGCGATGAGGAAGATGAAATGAAGATGGAGAAGAGAGGCCATTTTTGCAGGTCCTCATCTTCTTGTTGTCATCATTCTCTTCTTGATTTTCTTGTTTCTCATCATTTTCTCCGTCTTCATCGCCTTCATCTCCTCCTAATTCTTGATTTCCACTTTTATTTTGTTCAATATTTTGATGATTCACGTTATCCCGATCCTCCATTCTGTCTCTCTTCTTCTTCGTTGCCATTTTCATCATCTTGGCGTTTTCTTTTTCGTTCTTCCTCTGTTTTTTCCTCTTTTTCATACCTCCATTTTCATGAACTAATTTCCTAAAGCTAACATTTTTTCTAATTCTTTTTTTGCAGAGAAAATCAAAGTTGGGTTGTTTAAAACGGGTGTGCCTTTTTTGGGTGGATATGAGTTTTTTAATTAGTTAAATTAATTATTAGGGTAGCCAATAAAATCGTGACACGTTATTAATAAATTTGGGTTGTTAAAGTTGAGGGCAAAATAGAGTCCAAAAGTTGATGTCAAAGGCATTTTAAGTCTGAAAGGTAGAAGAAGGGTAATTTTGTACCAATTCGCATAGCTGAAGGGTATTTTTGGCCCTTTTCCAAAAAATCAATTACTCTCTATGTTCCAATTTATGTGGCACTCTTCGTTTTTCGTGAGTCAGACAGTTTAAGTTTGACTGAGAATTTGTGCATAACATCTTAAAACTTTTTGAAATGAAATTTATGTATTTGTAAACTGCGTAGAAAGTACTATAAATCACAATAATTGACAATTCAAATATTTAAAAGATATAAGAAAAAATTATGGTCAAAGATAAACTTATTTGAATCTCGAAATTCAAAAGGTGTCACATAAATTGAAATGGAGGGAATAAGAAATTAAAGTCACCAATAATTTATGGAGAAACTATCTAATTACACAAACATTCCTACTATATTTACTAATTGTTCCTATAGTTTGAAATAAATACATTTTATCTCATTAATTAACAACTTCATATCAGATTTCAAGACAGATACATTTAAATACATGTTTTCTGCTACCAAATACATTGAAATGGGGAGAAAGGTGAGCGAGAACAAGAGGCAGGCAAACAAGATTTGTTTATGTAATCAAGATACATGTGAATCACACTAGACACAAATATCATGTATAAGGTGAAATTCACATGTATCTAGAATACAAAATACGCGAGCGAGATAGGAGGGAGGCGAGCCAGATTTGTCTATGTATCTCAGATACATGTAAATCAACTTGGATACATTACACCTAATTTTGACCATACGTATCTTGAGATACATATATCTAGACATATCTGAACAGATCAAAATCTAATAAGATTTGTGTATCTAAATTATTAGCTCCTAAACTATTGAGATTTATCTAAATTTCCCATAATTTAAATATTAATTAATATCTTAATCTTAACTTGAAATTTTTGAAATATGGCTTTCCAAGAACTGTGTGTTTCCAGTTAAACTCATCCCAAGCAGATAAAACAGCAACACTCAGCTCAACAGTCAACACACATAAAAATGGCCGCCGCCGCCGGTGCCGGTGCCATTAACTCCGGCCTGCGATCTCTTCTTCTCAATACTACCCTTAGACCTTTCACTTCATCTTTATTGAGAAAATTACCACTACCCACATACCTTTTTCTCCCCAACACCCCTTCCCACCACAACTTTTCCCATCGACCCTTTTGCTCTATCTCACCATTGACGACATCCCAAGAAGACAATTTTATCAATCCGAACAGTAAATCACGACCCGATGTTTTATGCATTCTTGAAGAAAGGGGGTTATTGGAATCAGTGACTAGCGACTCACTTCGCTCCGTTTGCTCCGACCCGAGTTTGGGTCCGTTGAAAGTGTATTGTGGGTTTGACCCAACTGCTGAAAGCTTACACCTTGGGAATCTTTTGGGTATAATTGTGCTTTCTTGGTTTTTACGTTGTGGGCATAATGCTGTGGGGCTTATTGGAGGTGCTACGGGTCGGATTGGTGATCCGTCTGGGAAGAGTTTGGAGCGACCCGAGCTTGATTTGGTAACTTTGGAGAAGAATATATCTGGGATTGCTGGTATTGTTAAGAAGATTTTGGTTTGCTCACCAGGTGTTTGTGAAAATGCTGGAGAGGTACAAATTTTGAATAATTATGATTGGTGGAAAGATGTGAAATTTTTGGATTTTTTGAGGAATGTGGGGAGGTATGCTAGAGTTGGGACTATGATGTCGAAGGAAAGTGTGAAGAAAAGGTTGGAAAATGCAGAGCAAGGGATGAGTTATGCTGAGTTTACGTATCAGCTTTTACAAGGTTATGATTTTGTGCATTTGTATGAAAAGGAAGGTGTCAATGTGCAAATTGGTGGTAGTGATCAATGGGGTAATATCACTGCTGGTACTGATCTTATTCGTAGGCTTATAGGAAAATCTTCCGAAAATGGAGCTGTTGTTGGCAATGTTCCGGCTGTTTTTGGGCTTACTTTTCCATTGCTTCTCAAGAGTGATGGTACCAAGTTTGGAAAATCAGAAGATGGTGCAATTTGGCTATCTGCTTCACTTTTGTCGCCATATAAGTTCTATCAATACTTTTTTACGGTCCCAGATGATGATGTAGTGAGGTTTCTTAAGATTCTTACTTTTCTGAGCATTGAAGAGATTGCAGAGCTGGCGAAGGATATGGGAAAACCAGGATATGTTCCTAACACAGCTCAGCGTAGGCTGGCCGAGGAGGTTACACGGTTTGTTCATGGACAAGAGGGATTGGAAGAGGCTCTAAAGGCTACAGAGGCTTTGAAGCCTGGAAATGCTGATACCAAATTGGATTGGAAAACAATTGAAGGTATTGCAGCTGATGTTCCATCTTGCTCCATGAATTATGAACAGGTGTTAAACATACCAATTTTGGATCTTTATGTTTCCAGTGGTTTGCTTGAAAGCAAATCAGCTGCACGACGAATGCTTAAGCAAGGGGGACTTTACTTGAACAATGCCAAAGTTGACAGCGAGAGTAAGAAGATTGAGGCAGATGACATTGTGGATGACAAAGTTATCCTTTTGTCTGCCGGGAAAAAGAACAAGATGGTTGTTAGAATAACCTGAGCTGTTGCTGTTCATCTAAATTTCCATTTGTGTTCGTATGTAAGGATAATTGTGGCTATTCCCACTGGTTGAATTTGAGGAGTAGTTGTTTTTGAATCATACTTGTAGATGACAGTTCCATATTAGCATTCTGAGTTGGCGAAATACACAGTTTTACATGACATGCATATGATAGAACGAGAGGAAGATGGACAAGTGTTGAGAGGAAGTGAGAAGTTCTACATTACCGCAACGGAAAATTTTTCCTTGGTATTTTTATGTAATTATTTTAAAAATAATGATCCAGGAGGGAGACAAACATGAGTTATGCAAGCTTTAAGAATTTCTTGAACTCTTGCAGAATTTCTTTTAGTTGAAAAAGGTTCTGCTTGTTTTTCTCGTTGGACAGACGTGATATCTCATTGCAGTTAGGAGGACTCCTTATTTATGGTTCAACTTAAGTGATTGCATCTTTCGCCTCTTTTCTATTCAATTTTTCTATATATCTTTCATTCGACATGATTGTAGAAGCTAGTTCTATCACAGAGTATCTGCAATCTTGTTTTAGTTGAAAGCCAGATGCAAAGTACAATTGGCTTAGCTAATACTATATTGATCCTGGGAGACACATAATAATTTGTCTGGGTTGACGAGCAGCATTTGTTGGTTTGGTGAGATGTGATTTGAAATAGACTCTACCTTTATCAGCTTCTGGAACTGTACCAAAAGTTTTATTTGTTGTGTTCAATTATAAACTTGCCTGTCCACTCTCCTGTTTAATCGTTGGAATAACATGAATAAGTTTTTGTTGGTTCGCTGCGCCCTTTGGGTAGGTTGTGTATTTTCTGAAAAGGGAGAATTGCATCAGCTTAGGTTTGTCTCTTCTGGTGACTAACACATTAGTTGGAAGTGTTGAATATTTAATGTTGCTAGTATTGGTGCAAAAGAAGACTATGAAGAAGAAAAATGACATTGATTAAGAAGAAGAATAGAAGGAGGATGATGATCTTGTTCATTGCTGTTTTGGGAAAATAAAAAGGAATGTTGCTTCTATCATTCTTGGTCTCTAGCCCTTGATTCTCTATGAGTTATATTGCAATTGATATTTTGATATATGCAAAGACAGAGGTACATTTGTATAAATACTAGCAGGCTACTTTATATGATTGATATGCGTAACTTTTTTCAAATGTAAAGGAGGGGGTGGCCTTTGCGAATGTTGCTTATATTTAGTATTGCCAAAGGCAAAAAATCTTTAGAAAACGCTCCAAGTATATTGAGGCTTTTGGCGCAAAGCGCAGTTAAATTGTGGGTTTTAGTAAGAAAAGGCACTGTTAAGAAAAATAATTGTAATGCAAGAAAAAAGTAACAATTCATTCATAATAGTTCCCTTAACAATTAATACATCCCTTTGTTAATTACATTTATTGTTTAGTATTGTTTGATTCAAATGGCATTTGCGAGAAATGAGGCGCCCTCCTTAGTGTCTTCCCTACACTGGAGCAACATAAGCAAGGCGAAGCATCCTCATTGAGCTTTTTGAGCTTCAGGACTTAAGCACGCCTTAAATAAGCCTTTGAAGTTTGACCACACTGCTTATGTCATTTTTGGTGGTTAGCTTTAGCTGTATCTCTTATAATTCAATGGCTTCTCTATTGAGTGTTATGCTTGAATTGATATAATAATACATGAGTTTTTACCGATATGTTTGACCTACCACAAAGGAAGGGTGTTAGAGGTACCTTTGTAGAAACACTAGCATGCTGAATATGTATCATTAAACTTAATATGCTCAATGTGGTTACCTTTTTTGAATTTGTGAAGGACTGATTCTTGGGCCTTTTTGACATCTGATGTACTTCTTTATTTGGTAGTAACTTACATGTGCGTTGAAAGAGAACATGTATTTGCTAAGTTTGGCAATGGGGTAGAGCAGGACTGAGCTGAGGCTGGGCAAAGAATAAATAGTGAAGCGAAGATGAGTTCTTAGGCGAAGGGGATGGGGTGGAGCTGGTCAAATACTCAAATTCATTTTTAAAAAATAGTGGGGGAATTGACTAAGTTAGCTCTCTCAGTCTTCAAGCCTGAATGCCAAAGTGAAAACTCAGTTTTGGGAGCCATTGTTGCTGGCAGGTGTTACCTTCTGCAAATCCTTTGTCTACAGCTTCCTCAAAGCCATTCTTGATGGTAAAACTGCTTCCCTTGGTTTATCTTTTTTTTGTTTCTTTCACTTCTTTCTTTATTTTTTCGAACGTTGCCCTAGGTTATTTGACTTTTATTTAACGTAGCTTGACCTCAGTATGTTTGTAATGGAAGACATATTATGATTTTGTGATATGGTTTCCCTTTGGTTTTTAGTGTTGTGGATTGAATATGATTTTGTCTTAGATGAGCAACTTGTGGGTTTTGGATAGATGAATTACCATAGCTCAATTTCAGAATGTGCAATATCAGTTTGAGCAGAGACAAGATATTTTAACTTCTTGAAGCATAAGGTTCATGATTGAGTGAACTATTTTCTAAAATATAGGTGAAAGAAGAAAACATTGAAGATAAGGAAAAAATATGTACCTCCACTAATTAGAAAGTACCAATCCTATCTTCTTATATAATTGGAGTAAGACTTGAACTACTGTCAGGCAATGGTTGATGCATTCTTCCATTATCTGTCCCCTTCCTAGGATGAATCTGACACCTTCCTGTTCCTGCTCACTTATTCAATTATTTTTATTTTTTATGATGGTGCTGTCGAGGCCAGCTTGCATGTATCTCTGACTATTTAACGGGCACCTGCTACCTCTCGCAGCACAACTATCGGGTAACACTGCTCACCAAGGCTTAGGCAGATGAGAAAAAATCACCTAGTATATTTTTTGCCTCTGTTGGTATTTGAATCTGAGATCTCATGGTTACTTCATTGGCCACTAGATCACACCCTTGGCTGCCTTACATATTTATTTTTAAGCAGTAACCGTTTCTAGAAGTAGGGTCCACTGAACAAATAGGGGTTAGTTAGATGGGATAATTGCTTCAATGTCTAGACTTAATTGTTTCAAAGTTCCTTCATCTTTGTAGAAGTCCTTAATTTCCTATGGAACATTATCAAAGGCTAAGAAGAAAAAAATAGTTTCATACAAGTGTAATTCTGTAGTGACAAAGAACATGAGATCAGGAAAAGTAGAAAAAGAGATAAAGTGAGCTCCATATAAAGAAAGAAGGGTGAAATTGCTAACGTTACTTTGGAACGAATAAGACTACTTTACTTTGTCTCTGTAGATCATCTAAACAATAAAGGTTAAAAGATATTATGTGTTGCTTCTAATTTGTGTGTGTGAATGCAATCTAAGCTACCTTTATCTGCTGGTACTTTGTAATCTGGAGGCTATTATCAGATCAATCTTACCAAAAACAGAGAATAAAATAAAGATTCAAAGGTTTCTTCCCATCACAGACGAACGGTAAACTCCATTTGGGTTCCATGTTCTTATATTGCTCTTGCAGCTCGGTGATTAGAAAGCTTAAGTCACGTCTGTAAGCATTTTAAATTCATAAATATAGGTTGCATATTGTGTCAAGAAGATCTCTCATAGGGATGATTACTCGGCCAAAGACACATTGCGATGCTTTTATCTGGGAGTTCATATTGAGCTTGTTCAACTTCCAGTTAGTTCTTAATTTCTTTTCATTGTGCAGAATTCTTGCTATACTAGTATTATTATATTTGTTCTTCTATGTTGTCATTTTCTGTTACTTCTCTTTTCTGTGCTGATTCATGATCAGCGACATTGTAATGAATGTGTTGCCTTATAACAATATGAAGCATCAGAACAGTTTGGTAACAAATAATATAATGGGGCAGTATTAGATACTAAATTGATGCTTTGAACTATCTATTTTCTTTTTAGGTGTGATTTCAGTTATTCATAGAGTTTCACACTCCACTTTGTTCAATGAAGAGTGGTCTATAACAGGTATTGTTGGTGTTGCTGGTTGTGATATATGGTGGCTGTGGTGCTGCAAGTATGAAAAATGGTCTGGGGTGGATATTGCAGCAGTTTGATTTGCTTTTGATTTTGGTGAAGACTGTGGCATAGCTGCACGATTTGTTTAGTTTTGCCGCTAGCCTGTTAATATGTTGCAATTTACTGAAGCTGGACAAATAAGCTCAAATTGAAGGATATGCTTTCTACATTCAGAATCTGAAACCATGGAATGCTCTAACCTTGCTTCAGACTTCAGAGCATTCTACTTGTGTTGTTATCATTTTCTAGTGATGTTCGTGTTTGTTACTTTATGATGATACAAAATGGCTGGCTATTTGAGCTGTAGAGTTTGGTTTTCCCTTGTAGTTGGAAAAAGCTCTCTAAGGATTTTTCATGTGTACATATAAATGACAAAGTACGAGAATGAACTCAACTTGTGAAGAGTTCTCTGTGCAGCTATGTAGTAGTAAGAGCGCAACCAATGATGTTATGTAGTAGTGGCTATCAAGTAAAAACCTTGCCATGTAGACAGAATCCTAGTTATTAAAAGTGATAGAATTCATTATTCACCAATTTTTGAACCGTGCAAAGAGGTACATTGTGGTAGTCATGTTTTCTATATATATATATACATACTTGTTTGGAGGTATTGGAATGTTGTACTGTTTGGCCACTGTTTTGGGTTGTAGTTGAGGCCAGAAAAAGTGTGTACTATCAAAAGGAGTGCATGTACTTGGATCACTTTCTTGTCCAAAGAAATATAGAAAATTGTGTTCATATATTTGTCTATTTTGGTTGTATCTTCCAAACAGCTCTCCACTAATAGTGTCTGATTTGGCGCAATGCGAATAGACAGGAGAATTTTACATAACTGTTCACTATCAACATATTTTCCTACTTAGATAATAAGTTTGGTGCAAATAACAATTAGAGAATTGAAAAAAAACATAAAATGAGAAAAAGAAATTCAACTATTCTGCTTCATATTCCTTGTTCTCAACTAGTCTATTTTCCTTGATACTTTATTCTAAATGTAACAAGGCAGAATAACTTTTCTTTCATTTTTATTTTATTTTTTAAAAAAGAACAATGAAATAAAAGAAACAAAATTGCAAATACCCAAAAAAAATCCTAATAATTCTAGAAAAATCATCCTAGCTCATCCTCTGGTGAATTTGGGCTTTTGACAAACCTACCCTGCAATAATTTAAAAAAATTAACACATGTATAAGTACAAAATTAAGAGACTTTTAATTATATGAAAATGGATTATAGAATCTAATTTACTTGTTAGATATGTTAATTAAGTGGAGTTTTGTTTCCCCTTTATAAATTTCATTTATTTTGACAATATATGACATATAAATGAGGATTTAAGAAGAAATTGTAAATGTATCCCTAAATAAAAAATTTGAATCTTTTTTTTCTTTAGAAACTTTCTAGATTTCTACCTAGTTATTTGGAAATTGATTTTTTTTTCTAAAATTTAAAAGTGATTGTAAAAAAAAAAACAATCATTCACAACAAGAAAAACTAGTATTAAAGTTCATCATTATAGTGTAAAAATAAAAAGTATCATTTCCTAAAGTTTAAAAGTGCCTTTATTTGATTTATTAGATCCCCCACAATCTTATTTGTCTACACAATGATCGAGTTATAAGAATTTAACATTGTCAAAAAAAAAATTAATAATAAGAGAAAAAATCATTTACCTTTTATAAGATTTAGAACTTTTATAAATATAAAAAAAATTTGGGCATATGTTCCATGTTTTACTTTTTCATTTTTGTCATTCCTCCTTGTTTCACACTAAGGAATCAATTCTTTTTTTTAATAAATATAAAAAAATTGTAGTGAAAAAATTTCTTGTTTTAAAAAAAATACACTTTTTTATTCCTTTCTCTATATTTCAAGCCAAAAAAAATCAAAATAATTAATTGAACACTTCAAGTATCAATATAAAAAAAAATCACTAAAACTTACTATCAAATTACTCAAAAAATAATTATAATGTTGATAATAAACGAAATAAATAACCTAAAAATTAAGGAAAATAGCTAACAATAAGAGGTGATCGTCTAAAAAAAACTCTTACATTGTCAACGTATATAAGTTGATTTTTCTTCATAATAATAATACCTTCATTCTGGGTCGTCGATCCGCGTTGACTTTTCTAACTTGGTATCTAATTTTTTTAGAAAATAAACGAGTACGTCGTTTTTCTTTGTAACGTAACACACTAGCCTCTCTAATTCCTCCATTATCTGAGAATAAGTCTATTTGTGCTAATCTAGCCTGCATCCAAAAAATAAAATAAAATAAATAAAAATATATCATATTCCTATACATTCTTCAAATTTTATTAAAATTTAATTAGTTCCAACTTCTAATGGGTGAAAACAAACATGTAACAACATAAGGGTGAAAACAAAAATGTTGATTGTATCAACAAGACACTTAATATTATGAATTATATGATAATAAAATATTCAATAAAATTGCACAACTAAGGTCTTCGGCTATTTTTTTTTTATAAACACTTCATTTTAAAAAAGTGAAAATTAAAACATAAATTAAAGAAAAACAACGATAACAAAATAACGGAACACAAGTAATAATAAGACAAGTAGAAAATGATTTTATAAAATATGTCTCGACAAAATGACATATTTGAAGTCATAACAAATGATTTGATAATAAAACACTTTTTTTTGGATGCATTATTAGTCGATTACGTCAACAACAACATTATTGAATAAACTATAAACAAAAGTAATATTTAAAATTATAACAATCATTGTGTGTGTTAAGGATGCATACATGTAGTATTAAACTAATTATTTATCTAAAAATTATTAAACTACGACTAATTCAAAATTAACTTTCGAATAAGTATATACTAAAAGGAATAGAAAACAAATTGAACTTTTCAAAAATATTCTTAAAAAACACATTAGTGTGCAACAATAAAATTATATTTATATGATTTATAGGTTTCACAAATCTGAGCCGTGGAAGAAGTTTTTAAGGTGTAATTTTTTTTTTAGTCTTATTAATATGAGATACTCTATGGACTGAGCTACGATTTTGTACATTAGTGTATCAAAAAGGTCCCACTTTCTAGCTGGAAAGAGGCAAGATTGTAACAGTCATTTGATGCCAACTACCAACTTGAATATTATGTCATGAAATTCAACAAAAAGAAAAAAAGAGTCAAATAAAAAGTGTATAAAAAAGCAGAAAAGTATTTTATTTTTTAAAATTAAAAATATTTCTTAATAATTAAAGAAAAAAAAAAGCATGAAATGCACGTGTCGTGGTCCAAAAATTATGTTGCAGTTTTATCTAGTATGCTTACTACTTTTAACTAAAAAAATAACAGAATCCAATAAATAAAATTCTTCATAAAAAACTTACTTGTACATCATTTCCTGCAGCATCAGAACCCTGAATGTCATCGGAGAACGGGGATTCCTTATCGGACCATGCGTTCAAAACATCATCGAAGTTCAATTTTAGTAACAACCCCGATTTTGGTTTAGGAATATCGACTACCTCTTCTTTAATCGATTGACTTGAATTCTCCTTATTCGTCTTCTTTGTAATCGAATTATCTTTAGCTGATGATGTTTCCGCTCCCCCTCTCAACTCCACAAGTTTCTCAACTTTCTTTTTCTTTTTTTCGATTGGAGGTTTACTAAATTTGGGAGTAATGTCGGTAACGTTCACACTAGAAGTGTACCTCCACCAATTATCACCATCATCAACATTTCTCAATGGTCTCACCCCACCCCTCATTATACCAAAATCATAATGTTGGTACCCATTTTCGAATCCTAATCCTATTGGAAAACCATAACAAGTGCCACCAGAATTATTCTGGTGGCGCTTGCTATGACTATAACTATAACTAAATATCGACTCATTCTTTACCTCATTCTCAACTCTTAACTTTCCCATGATATTATCAATAACACCTTCTTCAATTTCCTCATCTAAGATAGACTCAGCATCGAAATCTTCTTGAAATTCTTCACACACATCTAACGAACTACTCCCTTTAGAGTCGATTTCCCCTGGACTCTGGCATGTTTTTTCACAACAACTGACTGACTTATGCTCAATTACGCAATTGGGTTTTTCAATCAATGGAGGATGGAGTAAAAACCCTGAGTTTTCGACGATTTGGTAAGGGACAACCAAGTCTGAGGACTCATATGAAAAGGGGTAATGAGGTTTAGTGAATTTGCAAGGCTTAGTGAGGTGTTTTGTTGAGAAAATTTTGGGATAAACTGTTGATAAAAGAGCTGCAGCTTCATTGTAGGTTTGGTTAGGTCTTTTTCGAGGTGTTCGAGGTTTTCTAGTAGAGATTGCAATGGGGGAATTGCTCGATTCGGATAATGTTGAAGAAGGTGAAGATGATTGGGAAGTCCATGAAGTAGATGGAGATTTTATAATCTCTAAATCTAATTTATAAGCTGCTCTACCACCACCAGCCAAACAGGATGACATTTTTCTACTATATAAAAAATAAAAAACAGAGCAAAATTTCAAGAATTCTTGAAATTCAATGATGAATTCTTGAAAACCCCATCATTTGGTACTTTAAAAAACAAAGTATGTAGTGCAATACAAAGCAACCCCTAAAACCCTAAAAAAAGGGGGAAAACATTACTCATTTCTCACTATAAACCAAACTTTTCGAAATATTATTATATATTTGAAAATTTATCAAATAAAAAAGTCAAGCACTTTTTCAGTACCAAGAATCTACCAAAAACATAAGAAGGATTTGACAAATGAAGTAACTAATCCCAAGAGAATCTAACCTTAAACAAGAAGAAGGGAGAATTTTAGTTGGGCAAGAAGATTAAAGCACTGAATTCAAGAAAATGTTTAAGAGAAATATCTAAGAATGGGAAAAGGGGTATTTAAATAAAGGAATTCACAAGGGTTTTGGGGTTTGGCATATATATAAAAATATAACAAAAAATATGAAAAAAATCAAAGTATGATAGAAAGAAAAAGGGGTCACGGGGGGAGATAAAAGGCTAAGATTTGTTGAAGGAGTTCACTAGAAGAGATTGGGGTGTTTTTGGGTGATGGAAAATCAGTAGTACAGAAGAAAAAGACAAACAAAACCTACAACTATTGGATGGACCACTTATTGCTTTGTGATTTACAAATTTTTTATTTTTTTTACTCTTTTTTAGAAGTGCAATTATTTATTTTACTAAAATATCCTCTTAAACCAATGTATTATTTGTTGAAATCTTGTATTAACCTTCTTGATAAGTTTTGAGTATAGGACTAAATAATGGATACTCGATGCTAATGTGATACATAAATGTTAGTGATGTATAGATGATTATTTTGTAACTTGGAGTATTGTTTAGTTGATACAGTGAAGATATGTTATGCATCTGTTATAAGTTGAGGTTAAGATGTATATATGTATGTGTATCATGCCTAGTTTAAAACAAGCTCAAGCAAGTCTTGGTTCTCAAAAGAATTATTATCGTTGTTTTAATTTGTCTGTTTGTCTTAATTTGGTTTGATACGGAATTTAAGAAAGCAAAAAACTTTCGAATCTTATGGTCTTGAACTAAAGATACTTATATAATATATCAAAAAAAAAATTAATCTTGTGGTCTTAAATATGTCATGTAGAAAGTTGAAATTAAGAAGTTTTCAAATTAGGAAAGAAATATTTAAAAAAAAAAAAACTAAAAAGGAAAGTAAAATTGTTTTAGTGATAAGATGTATGAGACCTTACTTCTATATCTATATTGAGAGAAAAACTGTTTTCGATAAATTCTTAACATAATGATGCATTACCTACAAGCTAGAAAGCGAAATAACAACAAATGAAGAACAAATAACATGCTACAAAAATAAAACGGACAAAATCTATCATTAAAAATAATTATCAATCGTTAATTTTGTTTAATGTTAAATTAACCATAAGATTATCTAAAATCTTGTTAGACTAGCTATTTAGCGATATATTAGCTATGAACTTTTAACCATTTCCTATTCTTCTTGTAGTCTATGGCACTACATATATAAATTTAAATTTTTTTGTACACCTTAAAAATTGTAATCTACATTATTGAAAACTACTCTCATATATTCATTTTGTTTTACTAGAGAAATACAAAAAAAAAAGATGAAATTATAAATAGTATCTGTCTAAGATATCCTAGGTACAATGAAACGTTTCAAAAATTCCAATTCTGGAAAACTCAAGAAAATATTTTTCTTTTTCATAAATTATTTAATAATACCTTGAATACATCAAAATTGAACCAAGAAAAAAAGGTTCAAAGTAATGGTTATCTTGTTGTTTCATTATCAAGTATGGGGCAATTTTGTAACAAACAGAAGTAATAAAAAAAATAAAAAACAGGTAGAGAAATACCATTTAATCCTTATCATGGGCACTCATAGATTTCCTTTGTTCTATCATAAAAACTGCTAGTACCATACCTAAAAAATTCCTTTGAAAAATTAAAAAAATTAAAAAGTGTTTCTTATCTAATGACGTGGCGTATTGTGATTGGTTAATAGAGATTTTCATGGATGACGTGGAGTGTCTTATATGGGGTTAGAGGATTTTCACATGTATCTAGAAGAAGAAAAAAGGGTATATTTTTGGATGTAAAATGAGTGCAATGATTAAAACCCTATTGGTATATTGTGGTCCTATATGTGTGGCATATGGCAATCCAACGTATGCCTCTTTATGATCAATGGCTTCTAATCAATATTGCACTACTACTCCTCTATGTTCTTCAAAACTTCTACAACCCCCCACCCCCACACAAACCCTAGTTTTTTTCATCGGTCATGTCACGTCGAGGTATTGCAGAAAAAAAGAACAGTAATATTTGATTTAGTTTATTGTAATTGATTAGTTAATATGTTGATTAATTGTATTCTGCAATATGAGAAAAAACCATTGATTTTTGAAGCAAAGATTCGATCAAACTTTTCTTATAACAACGTCGTTTGTTCAGATATTTTTAAATTGTTGTAGGAAAATGTTGTTATATAGACATAACATGACTACCCTAGTGAAATTCAACCTAATTTATTGTAATTGATTAGTTATTAACTTTATTCTGAAACATGAAAAAAAGTCATTGGCTTTTGGAGTAAAGATGCAATCAATCTTTTTTTTATAACGTCATTTTTTCAGATATTTTTGGACGGCTCTAGGAAAATGTTGTTATATAGACATAACATGACTCCCCCTACAAAATTCGATTTAATTTATCGTAATTGATTTGTTAACATGTTGGTTAACCGTATTTTGAAACACAAAAAAAATGTCATTGAATTTTGAAGTAATTAAAATGCAATCTAACTTTTTGATAATAACGTTATTCGTTCAGATATTTTTGAACTGCTATAGAAAAATATTGTCATATAAACATAACATGACAAATCGATTATTCAAAAAAAAAAACTTAATCATCATAATAAAATATTTTATTATAAAAAATGACTTCTAATTGTAGTTTTTAAAAAAAAAATAGATATCGAAGAACACCATATGAACAATGGCACAAAGGTAGAAAACTTAATCATCATTAGAATTATTAATTTGTTGATAAGCTTATGAGTATAATTTCAAGTATTCCATAAAAAAATTCGTGCCTTTTCAATTGCGAGACAATTAAATGATCGAAAAAGTCTAACAATCGCTTCGAAATTAGGAAGTTTGTTACTATGAATATTTAAAATTTTATTTTATTTCTGAAGATGAAATGAAGATTAACAAACTTTAATCATGGAAAAAATTAAGCAAATTTTATCCATATAATAAAGTCTTGATGAGTAAAATTACTCTAATTGTAATATCAATGAAATAGTCCAAATGTGCGTTAAGTTATAATATGAATACCATCATTGATAATTATTAAAAACAATAAATAACTTTGATTTAATTTTAGCTACAATATAAGCACACCTCAATTAACTTCTACAAATTGCATTTACCCCCTTTTTTAGGTCCCCTTTGTGCAAATGTTGATTGCTAACTTACTTACTTTGTAGTTTCTTTTTTACAAATCTTATTTTCTTTCGATAAGAGATTTCATTTTTACGCCTAAAAAATTATTCATTTTTATATATAAAGGATTCAAAAAGATTATTATATTCTATTCTATCTATAGAGTCCACAAGAGAACATTTTTTAAAATTTTTTTGTGTTTGGTACTAATAAAAAAATTATCTTAAAATATATATAAGTAATCCAGATAAATATTCAAGAGTTGGGATGAGTGGTGAAGAGTGCGTTTAAAAAAAATATAAAAAAATATAAGTAACTAATATAAAATATTATTAATAAAAATTCTTATTTTTTATTTTCACAGAAAAGGTCATCTTCATCATTAATTCATTTAAATGATTTAAGATTGAAACCATGATACATTAATGGGATTGAGACTACTTGCCAAAGACTTGACTGAAGATTATTGTGGATCTTAATACTCCGTTATTATTATTATTACATATATTTTATTTATAATAAAAGTTCATAATAATTTCTATATTTCTTTTTAAAAAAAATTATATTTACACACTCCGCTGCACCAAGAAAAATAAGTTGGGAACAAAGAGAATTAACTATTCAAGAGTAAATATATGTTCAAAATTGGTAATTTAAGAAAAAATATATGAAAAGGGTATAATAAAATATAATTTTTTTAGAAAAGTATTTTCCCTTTTATTTACATGACCTATTTATCTCAAAAAGCAAAGAGAACCATTAAGTTTAAACATGATTTGCTTTAGAAATATCATAATATATGACCTTAGAAATATAAAGTTAATAATCAGCTTAAATTAGGATGAAATTAAAGTTTATCTATGTAGGGACAAAAAAACAAATTGCAGAAAAATAGAAAAATATTAAAATGAGGTCCCAATTTTATTTATTTATTTTTTCTTCTTCTTGCCTTATTTGAAATACAGTTTATTGATTGAAGAGACCTCTCTGTACAGAGTTTCCCCTTTTACAGCCTTTAAGGATTCTTTATCATAAGATATTTTCATAATATCTCAATGAGAATTGTATATTTTAATTTAGGAAAAAGTTTGGTATGCCCTTAATTTTATTATTTAGAGTTAATATACCCCTCATTATAGAAGTGATTCATATATACTCCTACTTTGTACAAACTGCTCATATGCCATTTTTCTCCAACGGAAGTGAAAAAAATAAAAATTAGGAAAAATGCATAAGTACCCCCAACCTATTCCCGAAATCCTAGAGACACACTTATACTATACTAAGGTCCTATTATCCCCGAACTTATTTTATAAATAATTTTCTACCTCTTTTCGGTCTACATGACACTATCAACCAGATAGCTTGAAAATTGAAGGAAAATGAAGTATAATAAAATATCAATATTATTATTTTGTCCTCTGACATTTTCAGTTGTGGCAAATATACGCTTATAATAATAGTTGAAATTAATAAAAGTAACAGTGGAAACAAGCATGTAATGACAAATAAATTTCAGATATTAATAAGCAGTTAAAGCACGAAAAAAGAGAGCAGTTAAAAACATGAAATTGTTCGATGATATGTTTGTTTCTTGTCGAGGATATTTATAGAAATTTAATATATTAATTTATTTATTTTAATTTTTTTAAATTTGTTATTTATTTATAGAATTTTTTAAAATTTATTTATTTTACTTTTCTTTTTATTTCTGTGGATAGAGGGAAAAAGAAGCTTGGCGACAAGAGGAATGAGCTATAAGAGAAGCAATAAGGTCCACTGCTTTTAAATATATGATATAAATTCTGACAATGTAATTTCACTCTTATGTCGATCCGAACAAATTATTTTTTTCATAAAGGTGAATATTCATCTATTAAGCAAAGAAAATAACAAGTTTCAAATTTTGTCTAGGTAGGACATGCATTTTATTAATATAATAAAAATTCATAAATGAAATAGTTAATGCTAGATTACCATTATTCTTTTGTAATGAAATTTTTTGTATATGTCCTAAGAAAAAGAATTTGTTCATTTCGGGGTTTCAAAGAAACATGAAAACGCATAAGAATTATTGATTGAAAAAGAGAAGTAATTTTAATTTTCTGAAAGTCGATAGTCAATCATATTTCTAACAAATACAGTTGATAATTAAATTTAATTTTAAGTAATATTTTCATATTCATAATAATGTGAAAAGAAGGTCTGATTCAAGTTGTTCAAGAATAGTGACGTTGAGTTTATTTATTTATTTGACTGAGGATTAACTAGTTATATTTCTTGATGAGGTAGGGAAGGAATATAACTCACATTAGAGTTGTGTCATTTTTACATGGTGAAAGTCATCCATTCGAGCATGATTAATCCTAAGCTTAATGTGAATTTTTTTTAGTTGGAGTTGCTTTGTTGTCATCGTTCAACAAGAATCGATAGAAGGCTCGTGAAATTGATCATGTGAGAGGATATATATGATTATATTTCTAGAAGAAAACTTCATGTGAATATGAAGCACATGGATATAACCTTGAAATAAAAGACAATTTTATCTATGAATAATAAAGCTATAAGCAATGCAATTATACATCTCATGAAGAGTTTGATTATGTTTCAGGATGAATACTGACGATATTGCTTATTACATACAAGTAAAATATGAAATCATGTTTAAAATGACACGCTATTAACTAGAGTCCGGAGCCTAAAGGGCAAAAAAAATTGTCAAAAATTCCAAAAGGGCACATCACTTTTTTTTTTAACCAAAAGGGCAAAATCGCTGCTGACGCAGCGATTTTCCTCTGACAAAATGAAAAAATCGCTGCCCAAGCAGCGATTTCGTCTAAAAAAAAAAAAAAATTTAATTAAAAATCGCTACCACAGCAGCGATTTTGTTAAAAAAAATAAATTTAATTAGTAAAAATCGTTGCCATTGTAAAAAAAAAATTCTTTTTTGTTGTGGCAGCGATTTTAAGTCAGAATTTTTTTTTCCTTACACATCGCTGTAGGGGTAGCGTTTTTCATGCCGAGTACTATTATTTTCATGTCTATTATTAATTATTAATAATATAAAAATGATAAACAAGACGACAGTATACTCAATAAAATTGTTGAAGCATGAGAAAAATTGAATTATATATCATAA
>JAJOOS010006825.1:0-15043 GCA_029582725.1 Solanum chiquidenum
ACCGTAGTTGGTGAGCTCGATAGATCCTGTCGTTCACATTCGGTGAGTCATCAATCATCACCCAAAATTGCCTTTTTGGCCTTCAATTCATCCCCAATATTCTGTCATTTTTCGTGAGCAACTGTCATCTCGCAGACAAAGTTTGACGGCTCGCCATTTAGCCTATATTTTCACTGACATGCTCAATCACTGACATGCCTTGAGCATTTCAGTCGAAAAGTCTGTCATTTTCAGTGAGGTCTGACACACTCGGCGAGTCGCGGAGTGCCTTTTGTCGAGCATCAACTTCACATTTTTGCTCTTTTACATGTTTTTAGGCTCTTTTGTGTAATTTCATCTTTGCCTTATAATTGATCCTTCATAGCTACAGAACAATAATAAATCATCAGCTATGGACATAAAAAGACATTCAGAACGCTATTTGTTAAACCAAAAAGGCCTCAAATAAGTTCAAATCTAAGACTCATCCACCCCTCCCCTCCCTAACTTAACCTTATCATGACCCAGGGGTACCTCCTAGAAGTAACATGTCGTATATTACCCCCGAAGGACTCTATACAAGCCACTTAGCTCTTATAACATAAGAAATAAAACAATAAGAGTAAAACAATAGTCCAAGTCCAAAACATTTTATAAAAGCAAAGGCAGAAGTTTAATACATTTGTCCTCATCATAGCCATCTAATACAATAGAATGAAATTGGGCATAGGCCATACATCATGTCCAAAAGAAAAATACATAAAAGAAACTATAATAATGAAAGTCCGTCCTCAAAGCATGAGGACTCATCAAAGCTCAGAATATCTCAAGTCAACCTTTAGCCACGAAACTGATGACCCTGAATGTCGAACCCTACATTTGGGAGAAATATAGGCAAGAGTATGTGTTAGTACAAAACAATGTACCAAGTATGATAGCCATGCATAAAACATTTAAATCATTCTAAATGGGACATTTCATTTCATTACATGCAATTGACCAAGCTATAACATGATATAGAAGAGTTAGAAAACATAAGTCATAAATCATGGTCAATGCAAGCTAACTTCATCTTTAAAACCTTTGAACTCGTATATGATACTTCTTGAAGTAATCTTAGTTTATTATTACTTGTGGGGAACTAGCCTTAACCGACATAGAGATCGTGTGAGCTATAACATGATCCCTCGATGTTTCCCACACTGAAAAGGGTTGTCCTACTTCCCAAGGTAGAACTATGAACTTTTAGCTTAAGTGGATCCACTAGCTAATCAACCTACGGGGGCACGTAGTTAAGGGATAAGGAGATTGCAACTATAAACACAACCTCTATCAGTGGGGGAGCTTCTATCTCATGAGATTGTTTCTAGAAACCCGACCTCTACTATGGGAGAGTTTCCATCCCATTGTCAATATCCTCTCGGTGCTAAGCATAAATCCCACAGAATTACTTGACTTCATTAATCATGGAAAGGTACCCTTGGACAACCACTCCAAGCTAGTTCATTAGGATAGCTCTTACTCTTTGATTCAATTAGGTGAGAAAGCCTTTCAACCTAAGAATCCTTTCTATGTGATAAAACCTTTCGCATCTTGCTATTATGTGTTTATCAAAAATATCCTTTCACAACACAACATCATCATTGGTACTTTACTCTCAAAGCACCCTTAAAACATTTGCATAGATTTCATAAGAAAATGCATAAGTCCATAATTTACCTCTTGAGGTTCAAAACCCACTTTCAATCATCAATGCTTAGAAAACATGGGTTAGATATGTATTTCGTCATAAATACATGTAAAGCTTGCAATATATGCTTAATTTGATAAAACTCTTCCTTGAAGATCAAAATCCCACATCATATGATTCATAACTTGAAAAAACATGGGGATTACATGGGTTCATGGGGAAATCATCATAAAATCATTTTATTTCATTAATTCATGCATAATAGATCATAATTCAATCATTTAAATCAATAATGCAAAGAACCCATGATAATTGAAGAAAACCCTTACTTAATTGGGGAAATCTACCTGTAGAAATAGAGGAATTTGGGAACTCCATGAATAAAAGGAATCCATGGATGAAAAATATCATACCTTAAATCCAAAATCTATCCTTCAATGGAGGAATTGATACCTTGACTTGAAACCCTGGGTTAAATCTTCTTGTTCTTCAAGTTTCTAGAGAGAGAAATATTTAGAGAGGAGATTTGGTTTTCTTTTGTGATTTTGGAAGAATGAAGTGAATGGGCTAATTTGGGTGTTGAAAATACTTATATAGGGGTCATAGTGAAGGGTAAAACAACATAGTATAGGAACTAATTTAATTAGAAAAATACCCAACTGCCCTGAAATAACTGTCAGTTGTCACCGACTTTCCACCTACGGACCCGACGAACCGTGGTCTGACCCACGGCCCATCCTGGTGGACCGTCGATGGTAGTCAGAGAGTTTTTGTCGACCTACGATTCCCATAGCCACGAGTTGTGGACCCATCGACGGTTCGTGGGTCCTGGCTTTGGTTCCTTCCTGGGCACTATTTTTGGTTAGCCTATCCACGGATCCATCTACGGCCTGTGGTTCACCCCGCAGGCCGTGGTTGGCCATCGTGAATGGAACCTAGAAATGCTGAAATCTGCTATGGTGCCCGATGCCGTCTTTTGGATTCGGGGTGTTACAATATCTCCCCCTTGGGATCATTCGTCCTCGAATGAGATTCAAACTGGTTCTAAAAGATTAGGAAAGGAATTAACAATCCAACCTAACAATGCAAAGCATCTAACCAAGGAGGAACTATCGATTCCAAGCTAGGACATTCTCATAACATCATAAGAGGGATGAAACTAACTATATCAGCCCATCATGCATGCAATGCACATATACAAGGAGGAAACTTCAACTCCAAGTTAATCATACTCAACGCATCATAAGGAAGTAGGAACTACATCTATCAACCCAACATGCATGAATTTTCAAAATTACTTATTTACAAGGGGGAACTACCTTCTCCAAGCTAAAAGCATACTTAACACAATCTCATGGAGCTCATATGCAATTTGTTCTCAAAAAGCATAGCTAAAGCATGTTCATCAATTCATCTCATGAAGTCTATAGGCAACTCATACTCAATGCACAACAACATTAGGAAAATCAATCATATAAACTCATTTTCTTTCAAAACACAAGTTTTTCATGAACATGTATCACATAAAAAATCAAGGAAACACATGACTCCCAAAACAAGGACAAACCAAGAGGAACTCATTACCTCAAGCTAGAATAGGAGTAGAAGGAAAAAGATGAGGATATCGGGACACCATATCGGCCTCGGCCTCCCAAGTAGCACCCTCCACTAACTGATTCCTCCACAACACTTTCACGGAAGCTATTTTTTTATTTCCCAACTTCTTGACTTACCTGTCTAGAATTTCTACCGGAACTTCTTCATAAGAAAGACTTTCATCAACTCCCAACCCTTTTAGGGGAACTATGGATGTAGGATCCCCAACACACTTCTTAAGCATAGAGACATGGAAAACAGGATACACTGACACCAGCTCATTCAGCAAGTCTAACTCATAAGCAACCTTACCAACACGTCTCAAAACTTGATATGGGCCTACATATCGAGGACTAAGCTTCATTTTCTTACCAAACCTCATTACACCCTTCATGGGTGAGATTTTCAAATAAACCCAATCGTGAAAATCAAACTCAAGATCCCTTCTTCTCACATCGACATATGGCTTTTGCCGACTTTGAGCCGTTTTCAACCTTTTCCTTATAAGTCAAACTTTTTCTATGGCCTCATGTACCAATTCTGGACCTATTAGGGAAACTTCACCCACCTCAAACCATCCTATGGGAGATCTACACCTCCTACCATATAAGGCCTCACATGGATCCATATCGATACTTGAGTGATAACTGTTATTGTAAGCAAACTCAACCAATGGAAAATGGTCATCACAATTACCCTTAAAATATATTAGACAAGCCCTTGACATGTCTTCCAAAGTCTGGATAGTACGCTCCGCTTGCCCATGGGTTTGGGGATGAAAGGTCGTGCTAAGTTTACTTTTGTGCCAAGACCCCTTTGGAATGATTTCCAAAACTGTGAAGTGAATTGGGTACCACGATCAGAAATAATAGACAAAGGCACTCAATGCAACCTTACCATTTCTCTCAAGTATAACTTGGCATAGTCCTCCACCGAGTAAGAAACCTTAACGGGAAGGAAATGAGCCAATTTCTTCATCCGATCTACTATCACCCAAATTGAATCATATTGTCACCGAGTGCGAGGCACAACCAACAATAAAATCCATATTCAAGTCTTAGCATTTCCAAGTAGGAATGTTAATATCTTAGGACAAACCTCTCGGTTTCTGATGCTCACCTTTTACCTGTTGGCAATTCGGACACTTAGCCACAAATCTCGCAATATCTTTCTTCATCTCATTCCACCAATATACCTCCCATATATCACGGTACATTTTGGTGGCTTTTGATGAATGGAATACTGCAAACTATGGGCTTCTGTCAGAATCTGTTCCCTCAAGTCATCCACATTCGGAACAAATAACCGACCTTGGTATCTAAGTACACCATCTACCCCTTGGGAGAAAGCCTCAACGGATTTCTTAAGCACCGCCTGTTTCAATTCTACCAAAATTGGATCAAGACCTTGCTTGGCTTTCACATCAGCCACAAAAGACGATTCGGACCCATTGTGAACCATAGCACCACCCCTGGTGGAGTCCACTAACTGAACTCCTAATCGGGCCAATCTATGAACATCTCAAACCAACTCTTTCTTTTCTTCTTCAATATGGGTGACACTACCCATAGACAACCGACTAAGAGCACCTGCCACCACGTTTACTTTTCCGAGGTGATAACACTCATGTCGTAATCTTTCAATAACTTAAGCCACCTTCTTTGGCGAAGATTTAGATCTTTCTGATTAAACACATATTGCAAACTCGTGTGGTCGGTAAACATATCTACATGTACTCCATACAAATAGTGTCTTTAAATATTTAAGGCAAAAATGACCGCCACTAACTCAAGGTCGTGAGTAGGATAATTCTTCTCATGGATTTTAAGTTGCCTTGGGGAGTAGGCAATAACTTTCCCATTTTGCATAAGCATACACCCTAGACCAATTCTCAAGGTATCATAGTAAACCACAAAACCATTCGTCCTTCCGGTAAGGTCAACACCAGAGCGGAAGTAAGTCTATCCTTCAACTCTTGAAAACTCTTTTCACACGCTTCAGAACATATGAACTTAGCCTTCTTTTTAGTCAAAGTCATCAAAGGAGATACAATCAAAGAGAATTCTTCAATAAACCTTCTATAGTAATCGGCTAAACCCAAGAAACTTTTAATATGCGAAAGAGTTAGAGGTGTAGGCCAACTATTGACCGCATCCATCTTCCATGGATATACCTCAATACCTTTACTTGAAATAATGTGACCAAGGAAAGCTACGGACCTTAACCAAAATTCACATTTGCTTAACTTTGCAAAACGTTGTTGGTCCTTAAGAATTCGCAACATGATCCTCAAATGATCAACATGCTCCTCAAATGATCAACATGCTCATTCTTACTCCTTGAATAGATCAAAATATCATCAATGAACACAATCACAAATATTCCAAAGTACTGTCTAAACACCCTATTCATCAAATCCAAAAATGTCGCCGGAGTGTTAGTCAACCCAAACAACATTACCAAAAACTCATAATGACCATACCAAGTTTGAAAAGTCATCTTTGGAATGTCATATCCTTCACCCTCAATTGGTAATAACCCGATCGGAGATCAATCTTAAAGAAATAACTTGCTCATTGAAGTTGGTCAAGTAAATTATCTATCTTTGGAAGAGGATACTTATTCTTAATGGTCACACGACGATAGTTGATACACATCCAAAAAGAACCATCTTTCTTTCTAACAAACAAAATTGGAGCACCCATGGAGAGATACTTGGTCGGATGAAACCCTTATCCAACAAATCTTTCTATTATTCTTTCAACTCCTTAAGTTCTGCCGGAGCCATACGGTAAGGAGGAATAGAAATAAGTTGCATATTTGGGAGAAGGTTAATACTGAAGTCTATTTCTTGCTCCGGAGGAATATTGGGTAACTCATCTTTGAATACTTCCAGAAACTCATTAACAATGGGGACTGACTCAAGAGTATGGGTTTCAGAATCTACATCCCTCACCTTAACTAGATGGTAAATGAAACCCTTAGAGATCATCTTTCTAGTTTTAAGATAAGAGACAAACTGACCCTTAGGCATAGCATTCCCCCCTTCCAATCTAGGATAGGCTTATTTTGGAATTGAAACTTGACTACACGAGTTCTACAATCGATAGAAGCGTAACATGAGTGCAGCCAATTCATACCCAAGAAAATGTTGAAATCTAACATACCAAACTCTACCAAGTCAACAAGAGTAACTCTATGGGACAAGGAAATGGGACACTTTCTATAGACACTCTTAGCCACAATAGAATCACCAACAGGCATAGTGACAGAAAATGGATCTAACAACATCTGGAAGAACATAAAACCTCATAGACACATACGCTGTCACAAAACACAAGGTAGCACCCAAGTTGGACAACTTTCAACGTACTGGTAACCACATCGGGGGAACCCTCTTGTTCACCACGAATCTGAAGTGCATAAAATTGGTTTTGCTTAGGAGCATTGGAACCCGCATCACTACTAGTAGCTTGCTTGCCCTCTCTTCCTTTAACAGTAAGTATTAGGAAATCCCTCATTTTGTGACCACTTTTACCACAACCGAAGCAACCATCCATTTCGGCTAGGCACTTACCCTCGTGCTTCCTTCCACACTTAGTACAATTGGACCTAGGCAATAAAGATCTACTACCATTACCTCTTTGAGGCTTAGGGTTAGACACCCTATCTTGGTTGAACTTATGAGGAGCATTGGAGGAACCTTGATCAGAAAAACTTTGTCGGAATCTAGGACAACCTTGTCCATCAGACCTTGCATAAGAGAAATTTCCATCTCCGGTCTTAGACCTTTTTACCTCTATAGACTTTTCCTTAAGTTTCTCCTCCTCAATTTATTGTTCATGAACCATGAGATGAGAGATGTCCATTTCATTAATGAGCATAGTGGTTCGACACTCTTTAACCACCATTTCGGACACACCCGAAACAAACCCACTCATCTTAGCCCTTGAATCCGCTACCATAGTTGGAGCATACTTTGACAATTGAGTGAACTTTAGAGCATATTCCCTCACACTCATACTTCCTTATTGAAGATTAATAAACTCAAGCACCTTAGCCCCCCTCATCTCAAAGGGAAAGAACCTATCAAGAAAAGTGGCCTTAAACTTCTCCTAATCAAGAGGACCCGTATCTTTTGCTCTCCCTTCCTTCCATTGGTTATACAATATTTGAGCCACACCTTTTAGTTGATAAGCGGCGAACTCCGCCTTTTCCACCGGCGTAACTCCATTGATCATCAAAACCTTATAGACCTCATCAATGAACTCTTGAGGATATTCCTCAACCTTAGAACCATGAAACTCCACAGGATTCATCCTTCTGAAGTCTCTCACTCTAGAAGCCACCGTATCCACATTTGGGTTCACGGGAACCGCAATCTCCCTATTGGCTTGGTCTGTCACAACTTAAGCCAACACTTGAAAAGCAGTCCTAAACTCTATATTCGATACTTGCTCGTCCAAAGGATCGACCAAAACTTAAGGAGCTTGGGGAGGAGGTTTTTGTTCTGCATTCTCCGTCACATTCCTTCTAGTATAAGCTTTCCGAGTCGCCATATCCTGAAGAACAAAGGATAAGGATTATGATTGAGACCTTATATAGTTGAACTCTATCGCACAACTTAAGAGTAATAAAAGAAGTAGAGTTTCCTAAACATCTTGTAGCCTCTCATTCATAAATGTGGCTCACATCACACTCATGAACAAGACTCTACTAGACGTGGCTTATGAGATATTCTAGGACCACTCTAAACCTTGTGCTCTGATTACCAAATTTGTTAATACGCTCAAATTACACCTCCCTAAAGAAGTATAAGCGATCGTTGTCAAGTAAAGAACCCAACTTTTAGGTTGGGGTTGATCCCATGAGGAATATGGTTCAAACTTAAAACTAACTCACAATTATTTCTCTTTAGTCAAACTATTTCCGAGAAAAGTAAACAGGGGGTTTTGTAACTAAAATAACAGATTGTTGATTTGAATGATTATGTAACAAGTAAACAAGATTCACAATTTAAGATATCAATATAAGATGGAAACTAGGGTATATGTGGTCCCCATAAGCTCTTAACTCAGTAAATGTAATAATAGTAATCATATCCTAGTGTTTGACATGCAGTGCCAGTAAATGTTGGGTTCGAAAATGATTAGGGCATCATGCGGAAGCTTACAATTGCAAATCATATGCTTGACAAATCAGACGATAAATAAAAGCATACTAAAGACATATTATTAATCTGGTTTGGTCAAGCGACCTACATATTAAAACCTAATATTAAAAAAGTACAAATATGTTTAGGAGAAAACCTCCTCATAAACAAGACTCTTAAACAACTACATTAAGGGTTCTATATTGTTCTTGATATGAAAAGATGAATCTTCAATTTATATAGTTCAAACTTTTCTCCCAAGGAAAGAATAACCATATGGAAGAAAATTATATTTTCCTTTCAAGAAAAGTTAAAACATTTATTGTAATGTTTTGTCTTTTCTTTTAGGAAAAAATAAACTTCAAATAAGGAAAGAAAATTAGGGCAAAACCCTAATAGTAAGTTATGTATCCCTAAGTGATTGGTAATAATCGTAGGGGCTTTCACTCGCGACTTGGTAAATCTACGAATGTGTGCTTTACTTATAACCTTCACCTTCAACACAGATTAGTCATTGTGTCAATTAACTTAAGGTATTCACCCTTTCCTCAATTGATTAAAGTCAGACTATTAGATAGGAGAAAATCCTTAACTAAATCTATATTGTTTAATATTTTTCTCATTCATTAGCCCCTTGGTAAGGCAAGTAGGAACGAGGCAAGTTCTAACGTTGTACACCGCTAGAAAGATTTCTAAACGAAAATTTAAACAATACATGTATAAACATTATTTAAGAATTACTTAGTTATTATTCATACGTTGTTAATTGCTCATGGTTCCCACAACCCTAGTTGTGGATTTAGCTACTCATGCTTGAGAGTTCACAACTCATAATTAGGTTAAAAGAATTCATGAACTTACAATTCGAATAGATGAAAACCAAAATTTTGAATTGAAATTCAAAGTGTAACTGCATAAACCAACTTCCGGAAATTAAATTGCTAAGAGTTTGCAAAATAATTCCAAAAGACCAAAAAACAAAAGTCTACAATAATGTCTCCCCAAAAACGGAAAATACAACCCATATTTATAGAGTTTCAAATCCTAAACCAACTAGGAAAAAAATAAGGAAAATAGATCTAGGACGCAGTTTCAAATGACGGCATGACCTATAGACCGTGGTTCAACCTATGGTCTATTGGTCGCCTTCGTGATTCAGGTACTGGAACTCCATATCTCTGATCTCATCGACGGATGTGCAGGATGGGTCGTCACTTGACCTACGGTCCGTCATTGGCTTCCGTGGTTCCACACTTGGTCAGAGTTCCCTTCACTTCACCTACGGTCCATCACTGGCCCTAAGGTTCGTGGTTGGCTTCGTTGGTTGTTGTTGCTTCCAATCATAGTCTTTTTTTCTCTCAACCGCTTCCAAACCAATTTCCTGCAAAATATTACATAAAAACATTGTATCTAATAACAAAATAGCTCAAGACACACACAAATTTTAAGTGAAATTCATCAAAATACCGTAAACTCACGGTATATCAACACCCTCAACTTAAACTTGTTGATTGTCCTCAAGCGACACACTTAAACTCTAAACGACACTTATTTAGAAGCAAACATACAATTCAAGCAATCACGTGGCTTTCTCAATCAAGCCATTCACTTAGTGAAAATCTTTCAATTTAGACTCAATAAGCTAACTCATGCGGATCAAAACATGACATAGACCGACCAACAGACATCATCACATACACTTTTAGCAATCACCAAGGTACCAACTTTCCAACAATGTAACTAGTGCCCTCACTTCAAAGAAATCCTCATTCACACAACAAATTTAATTATTAAGTTCAAGGATTCAGTCAACCCTCATGCTTAAAAGTGAATTCAAATACCGTTAGTGCTCAATACCATGGGCTTGCACTTATTTTTACTGCACAGACTCTCCAAATTAATCACTAGGATCACTATAGGACTTTCTTATCTTGCAACGTAGGCTTAGGGCCAGGTAGGATACATTTGGGTATTTTTAGTGACTTTTCTACCCTCTTTGACATTACATTGGTTATTTACCTCTTTTCTCAACCAATTCTGACATATTTTTATTTTCAACTCGTTTCCTTGACTTTCTTCAGCACAGATGTAACTTTCACTTTATCACTTTTCATTTTCACTTTTTTCTCTTTTTTTTCTTTTACTTCTTCTTTATTTGTTTCTCATCATCATTATCACTCTTTTTGTTTCTTTTGAATTCAGTCACATCTTTTTCTATCATTTTCCTTCTTCTACACACAACTTTTTTCATACCCTTTTTCTTTTGGTTTCCTTTTTCATAGCCACCCTCAACTTATGTATTTTTCATGAGTTGAGGTGCACAATATCTGAGATCGGGCCAGGGCCAAGATTAAGGTACTTTCTGAATCAGCCACCCTCAACTTAGGCTTTTGGCCTAAGTTAAGGTGCACATATCCAAAGAGGGACCAAGGCCAAACAGTCTTTTAGGGAAGGTGAGTTAGGTGTATTTGAAAGAAGTGGTCTACATTAGACTCAAACATTTGGATCTAAGGGAGCATTTATTTATTTTTGGTTGGATTTTTTAGGCTTAACTGGACTTGTTAGAACAAGGGCCTATGATCATTTCTCAATTCCTAACCTAGATTATCTTCACAGGACCAACATGGAAAGTTCAAGATTGGCACATACAATGTGAATAAAAAAAATTCACTCACACACACTTGGCACATTGTTTCATTACCAAATTATTGAATTACTGAGTTCAAATTTTATCTTAAGTCATGCTATCATACCGGTTCGTTACCATGTCACATGAAGATCCAACATATTCAACTCATTAAGCCTATAGATATAGCACATTTCAAAATTTTGGACAAGTATCAATTTCATGATCTTATGCCATCATGCTTTCATTCTTCTACTTACTTCTAATTACTTCTACACATACAATCCTAAACATGTTGGTTCGCCATAAAAGTAAATCAGTCCCTTGGGGAAAAAGGACATAGGCAAGAAAACCCCAACGGAGGATTATGAGTTGGGTTACTCAAACTTCACCCAATCACTCACAACCTATTTACCCCACCCCCAACAAACTATGATGCAATTACCCTCAATGCACAGATAAAACAAAAGTAAAGTATAAGGTGAAGCAAAATTATGACGCATATGCACCGAAGATCCATCAAGAGGTGGGTCTGTCTGGTTTCCCAAAACCCGCTGGATCAGAAATAGGACATCATTAGTAATGCTCTCATCAATAGCAGGAACACCATCAGTAGTGCTCCTCGAACCTGATGCACCAGCAAACTCAATCTCACGAGCTCTCCTCAAATGCAACTCCTCATCGAACAAAGACTATCGCTGGGCAGTCTCAATCTCTTGCCTTTCCCTCTTCTTAGTTCGTCAAGTCTCCTCAGCATCAAAAGTATGTACAGAAGAACGGTGGAACTTCCCAGACGCTCGGGAGAGGTCGGGTGGAGGCATAGTATCATCGAAGAGTGCAGACATCACCACCTCATCCTCCTCAATGCTCTGGTACAGACTCAGCAGGGGCTAGAAGGGCATTAACATCAGCACGGAGTCTAGCCAACTTTGTCTGAAAAGTGGTAACATCAATGGTAGGGGTAGGCCACTCCAAAACTCTCAACTCAAAGGCATTTAGGCGCTTGTGGACCACCTGAATCTTTCTATCCATCATCTACTACATACGAGCCTCAAACTCATCCACAAATCGCAACATCAAAGACCTGTTGAGTCGGGTGACCTGCCGGTGCTGCTGAAGTTGTAGACTGAGCTCTACCATTATTACCTCATTGACCCTGTCTAGAAGGACAATCCCTCAACATGTGACCAGACTGACCACACCCAAAGCATCATTCTTTTCCTGCAAGACACTTGCCCTGATGGTTCTTACCACACTTAGGGCAAGTTGGGTAGGTTTTGGTGCCTGAAATACTACCTTGAGACTTAGAACCTGATGCTATACCTTTCTGATTATTCCGGAACTTGGAGGATGGAATACTGGCTGATGAAGGTGCTGGAGTCGAACAGTTCTCCTGAAACTGCGAGCGATTTACACCACCCAATTTCTGTTGGGAATACTCATAGTTGCATGTTCTTTCTTTCTTACTCTCCTTAGCATGTTCCCTAAGCTTATCACCCTCAACCTTCTGAGCATGATTCATAAGCCTAGCGATGTTCATATCTCCCAGTAATATAGCATTTCTGCACTCCGTTTTCACCAAATCTGACACTCCATACAAGAACTTATTCATCTGAGCTCTGGAATCGGGAACCATATGAGGAGCATACCTGGAGAGTTGGGTAAACTTGAGCCCATACTCTTGGACCGTCATATTACCTTGTCTCAGGTTCATGAATTCTTAAGCTTTTGCCTCTCTTAACTCTCTTGGGAAGAACCTGTCCAGAAAGGTTTCGCTGAAGCAATCCCAAGTAATAGGAGCAGCATTTGCACCCCTGTTCTCTTTCCACTGAGTGTACCAGATATGAGCCACATCTTTCAGCTGGTAAGATGCCAACTCAACCCGATCATTCCCAGTGACCTGCATCACCTCAAAGATCTTCTTGATCTTATCCAAGAAATTATGGGGATCCTCACCAGTCTGCGATCCTAAGAACTCAGTCGGATTCATCCTAAGAAAGTCACGGACCCTCACTGTTGTTGATACACCATTCGCATTCATAGGAGCTTGAACTAGCTGATTGTTCTTGTTGGCCACACTCTGAGCCAACATTTGGATGGCATTCCTGAATTCAACATTTGAGACTTCTTGTTCTGAGAATGGAGGGGCTGCGTTTGCGTTCCTGGCATTCGCATTCCTGGCGTTAGCTCTACGATGAGGCATGGTCTGAAACATAGAACGTTGAGTTAGAATTGAATTAGATCATACTTTACGCACGATAAGAGTAACAAGAAAATAAAGATTTTTCCTAAAACACTTTGTAGCCTCCCTCTCATTAGATGTGGTGCACTTCACACCCATGAAAAGGACTCTACTTAGTGCAACTTTTCAGACATCCTAGGACACATAAACCTAGGGCTCTGATACCAACTTTGTTACTCCCCGAGGTTGCCTCCTAGATGCGGACACAGGACCTAGGATCACAAGTGACCCCAAGCTAACCCTGCTGGCATAATCATGAGCATACTAAAGATAACTGAATAATAAAAATTGTGTAGAAGCTATAATCATAAATAAAATGAAAAATTGGGAAAATACCCATATACTATAACTGAGATGAATGAAAACTGATGAGTTTAATACAAGGAACATAATAACTCATAACCAAGCTGAATCTAACTATGTCTGAAAATAACCTCTAACTAACTAAAAATGTTGGAACATGCCCCAGCTAAGTCTAGCAAAACTGAAACTAAAGGACTAAAATACTGAAAAGATAGCATGACTATTGTCCTCGAAGAATGAGGACTTACCTTGATATTGTTGAACTGGAGATCGGGAACCGATCTAACCGTGATCTGACTGCAGGGGACCTGAACCTATATCACGAGGAGATGTAGCGCAATATATGTGTCAGTACTTGAAAGGTACTGAGCATGCAGGATAGAATAAAGCTGAAATAAACACATAATTGAACAAGCGATAACGCAAGTGCATAATCTGAGCATGATATAGATACTAAATACTGAGCTAACTGAATGAAATGACCAATTTATAACATAGTGAGACTGAATACTGACTGTACTAAAATTGGTCAATGCAATAGAGTCTGACTGAGTTGTGGGAGCTACTAATAACCGATATTAAAACAACATGAGCTAAATGTGGAGTCCGATGTATACGCCCCATCGAGAGGACCCAATATACCCTGTCAGAGGTATAGAGGCATGTTGGCGTGATCACTGAAATGATGCCCACAGAGGGGACTTACAACCCACGTGGCTAGTAGTTCTGGACTATTAGTCCAACTCGGTTAAGACTGGCAATTGGACAGGACCGGATCAACATGACCGGTTTTATCGAAACCGGTATCGGAACCGGTCCTCGTTACCAGATTTAGTTACCAGAATTGGGTCTTACCGGAAATTTCCAAAGGTTCCGTCCAGTCCCTTAGTTACCGGATAGGAACCGGTTTGGACCGGATAGGAACCGGTTTGGACCGGACCGGAACCGGTTCTTACCGGATCATTGTGTACCGGTAATTTTTTATTCTTTTTTATTAACTTTAATTATTATATAATATTATATTATTAAAAAACTTCAATTTAAAACTTTAAACTATAAAGTTACTTTAAAGTTTCAATTGAATTTAAGTTTAAACTTTAAACTTTAAAGTTTAAAATTGGCCTTAAATTTTAAAGTTTATATTGAATTTATAGTTTAAAATTGACTTTAAAGTTTAAAGTTTATATTGAATTTAAAGTTTAAACCTTAAAATTCAATTTTATATTAAAGTTTAAACTAATATTAAAATAGTTGAAAATTAAATTTCTAAAATGACTTGGAATAAAAATATAAGAGACCATTTTAAAAGTAAATCAAGGTGAATAGCCGTATATTTATTCAAATAAATAAATTGTAAAATACAAATATTAGAAAGAGACAAAGAGTACATAATCTAGGTATTGAATATTAATTATTGTACTAACAATTGAAACTTTTTTTAAAATCTTTTCGTAA
>JAJOOS010006829.1:0-15572 GCA_029582725.1 Solanum chiquidenum
TTTGAGTTAAAATTATTTTGAATTTAATTTTATGAGTAAGTTTATCTTGTAATGTAAATTTTATATTTTATATTCTAAATTTTAAATTTTGTATTCTAATTATCAATTTAAATTTTGTATGCTTTATAGATTTTTTATCAGAAAATTAAGGAAGAAAAAAAAACTACATATGTATTGGCCTTTGACCATTTCACAATATTATTAAAAGAAATTAAAAGCCATGTATGTATGGAAGTTAGAGAAATTTAAAAATTAGTCAATTTACTATGTATGCGAAAACTTTCTCATTTATTGAAGTATAATTAATGAATAAATTAATAAGAAAAATATAAATTTGACAAAGAAGGGTATAGTTATCAAAAAATAAATCAGTTTATAGTGTGAACATGTATTTGGGCTATTATGGCCAAATTATGGCCAATTTTTCTGGCCAAAAGGATTTTTCCTATAAAATATTCACTTAATTTTTTTTGAAAAACATTCTTCAAGAAAATATTTCCAATGAAAAACATTTTCATTCTCCCACAACACACCCACCCAGTACACAATTATATTGAGCATATCGATATTAAGCTATTTTTGAAAAAATGCTGGATTTTCTTTTCTGCAGAACTTTTAAAGTTCTTATCAAAGCTTTTTTTAACGAAATACAACTACAAAGACTCTTCCAAATTTTTTTACCACAAAAAAGATCCTGTCGACAATTGATTGAGAAATCAACAACCTGTTGATTTGAATCAGGATTTTCTCTGTCTCTGTTGTCTGGTCAAGCTTGTTGCAGGCACTGCCCAGTTCAATTTGCAATTTCAACTTCTGGATTTCGGTAATGTCTTCTTACTTTCACTTCAGCACTTGTATGATTCCTCAGAAGGTGTACAGTTACAAATTAAAATTTGAATTTCTATAAACTCTTCGCATATTCATTAGCGGAGATGCAGAGATGTTGGATGTAGTAGTCACGAGATAGAGGTAGACCGAAAAAGTATTAGAGGAAGTGATTAGACAAGATATGGTGCAGCTTTTGACCTTAGATAAGAGCCGCCTATTAGGGTAGAATGATTATTAGCTAGTGAAGAGTTGTGCTTTCGAGGGTTCAAGCTTATTGGTATTCTTGTAATTGTAGTTTTTGATATGTATATTCATTTGTTTATTGTGTTTTGGCTACTGCACTATTTTGTTGTTGTTCATATTCTTTTCTTGTAGGCTTTGCACTGTTTTTCTTTTTAGTTGTTATGTTTGTTGTCACTGTTTTCTTCTTCTTTATACCTGAAATTGCTGCAAGTGAGCCAAGAGTCAATCGGAAACAACCTCTCTACCTCCACGAGGGAGTGGTAAGGCCTGCATACACCCTATCCTCCCCAGGCGTCACTTGTGGGATTTCACTTGGTATGTTGTTTTTGTTGTTGTTGTTGTTCTTCTTCTTCTCATATTCACTACTGACGATTTAAGGCCCTGTTTGGATAGAAGATGCCTTTTTTTGTTTTAAAGAAAAAATACATTCCATATTCGTTTTCATACGAGAATATTTGGTTAGGAATGGAGTAGTTCAACATGTTTATTTGACTTTAGATTATATTAGTGGGAATAAAAGAACGCTCTAACGTGATTGTTGAGAAGTTAGTTTAATAGAGAAAACATCACATCAGAATTTACAACAACAACAACATAGGGTAGGATGTACGCATACATTACCCCTCCCTTTGTGAGGTAGGGAGGCTGTTTCTGATAGAGACCCTCCCTCAAAAGGAATGTTATCAAAGCAGGAATCACATCAAAATTTGAAATCTCAAAAGTTCACTGGATTTAGCTGTATTGAAATAGAACAGAACATTTTGCAATGTCCCCAAATAGGACTTGTGTCATATGAATTGCAACTGACAGTAACCAATTATGTAACAATTTTTTGTTTTAGGCACGCCATGATGGCAGGATTGATGCAGTCTTCTCTGTGTCTTCGAGGGAATTTCCATGGACAGTCTTTTCAGGGATGTAGGCAATGGGAAACTGGGAATAATGGGATCTCTTAATTTCTTTTCTGGAGAGCTTTTAAAGTTCTTGTCAAAGCTTTTTCAACAAAATACAACTACATAGACTCTTTGAAAAGATTTTCTCTGTCGGCAATTGATTGAGAAAAGTTTGAATCAATAACTCTTTGATTTGAATCAGGAATTCAACTTGATCAGCTTAATAGGACAAACTGTCAAGCTGCCTCTGTTGTCTGGATAGGCTTGTTGCAGGCACTGCCCAGTTTAATTTGCAATTCCAGCTTTTGGATTTTGGTAACTAATACTTACTTTCACTTCAGCACTCGTATGATTTCTATGTACAGTAACAAATTAAAATTTGAATTTCTAAAGTCTCTTCTCATATTCGTCAGCGGAGATGCGGAGGGGTTGGATGTAGTAGTCACGAAGGAGAGGTAGAGCTAGAGGTAGGCCGAAAAAGTATTAAAGAAAAGTGATTAGACACGACATGATGCAGCTTCTGACCTTAGATAAGAGGGAGAGGGAATGGAGACCGCCTATTAGCTAGTGAACTGTTGTGCTTTCGATGGCTCATGCTTATTGGTATTCTTATAGTTGTAGTTTTTGATATGTATATTCATTTGCTTATTGTGTTTCGCCTACTGCACTATTTTGTTGTTGTTCATGTTCTTTTTTTGTAGGATTCTTATTAGTTGTTATGTTTTTCGTCACTGTTTTCTTCTTTATACCTGAAATTGCTGCACTTGAGCCATGAGTCAACCGGAAACAACCTCTCTACCTCCACGAGGTAATGGTAAAGCCTACATACACTCTACCCTCCCCTCCCCAGACGTCACTTGTGGGATTTCACTTGGTATGTTGTTGTTCTTCTTCTCATATTCACTTCTGACTATCTAAGGCACTGTTTGGATAGAAAATGTTTTTTTTTTTGTTTTAAAGAAAAAATACATTCCATATTCGTGTTCATATGACAATATTTGGTTAGGAATGGAGTAGTTCAACATGTTAATTTGACTTTAGATTATATTAGTGGCAATAGAAGAAAGCCCTAACGTGATTGTTGAAAAGTTAGTTTAATAGAGAAAAAATCACATCAGGATTTACAACAACAACATACCCAGTGTAATATCCCACAAGTAGGGTCTGGGGAGGGTAGAATGTACGCATACATTACCCCTACCTTTGTGGGGTAGGGAGTCTGTTTTCAATAGAGACCCTTGGCTAAAAAGGAATGTTATCAAAGCAGTAATCACATCAAAATTTGAAATCTCAAAAGTCCAGTGGATTAAGCTATATTGAAATAGAACGGAACATTTTGCAATGTCCCCAAATAGGAATTTTGTCATATAAATTGCAACTGAGACAGTAATTGATTATGTAACAATTTTTTGTTTTAGGCACGTCATGATGGCAGGATTGATGCAGTCTTCTCAGTTTCATCGAGGGAATTTCCATGGACAGTCTTTTCAGGGATGCAGGAATTGGGAAACTGAGAATAATGGGATCTCTCAATTTGAGCTCTCAACTGAGAGCGCATCGGGCCCTTGCATATGCCCAACAAAGGATGAACAAAGGTCAACTAAGGAAGAAGTTGTCTCAGCAAACTTCCCTCATCATCAGTCAGGTGACAAATTTTGATATCTCCAGCTTTATATGTCATTGACTAAAAAATCTGACTGTCATTTTTTCTGCTGATTTTTTCACCACACTGTGGCCGGCATAGATATGACTTCCTTAGGCTATTTAGTGTATTTGTTTTCATATTTGAGTTGAGGTAGCACCCTCCAAAGATGTTGTCATAGCTTTGTTTTACAACTTAATCAGGTCATGAATTTAATTAGTGGTTAAAGCCATCAAACGGAAGAAAATCCATTGATGTTTTGTTCCTTTGGGAATTTCCTATCACATGAGGTATTTTTCGTTGAGAAGAGTCCTGTACGAACTGAACTAGATTATTGGAGGTATATGTCTTAAAATCAGTTTGAAATTCCTTCAATCATTGGCTTCCTCCTTTCAACTCGGGATGCCTAATGCTACCTTCTTTTTTTTTGGATAAAGGTAAAGTTGTATTCTTCAGCATTAAGGGTATGTTGGCTACCTCCAAAAAGTTACAAGCTATTTCCATAATTACATAGATCCTAGGAAATCTACCAATTGTCTACTTCTTCTATACTATCTTCTCTACACATAAAAACATGTTAATGCAATTTTCTTTAACCTTCGGAATAGTGTTAGTAATATTCTGATGCACCTGAGATTTCTCTCTCCAAATAGCCCACCAGATGCAAATAGGTACCCTAATGCTACCTGTTATTTAGTGCTACAGGCTAATTGCCATAAAATCTCCTATTAGGTCTTCTTCTGTTGCAGGAGGTCAAGCATTTTTCTATGGCACCCATTTACTTTGCTACTTTAGTAGATCTACTAAAGGAAAAAACCGTTCTTGCTGTAATTTTATTTTCTTTCTTCTTGATTCAATGATTAACAATTTGAAACTAGGCCTGACTCTTTCTTAAAGATAATTGGTTAAGATTCAATTGAAGTTAGCTATTCCAAGATATATGGCACAAGTGCCTCCTAATGGATGTAAAGCTTTCTGGTAGGGGCACGAAGCTTCATAAAGTGGTTCTTAAAAAACTATTCTCACTGTAATTTTATTGTCTTTCCAGTAGATTCAATGATTAACTATTTGAAACTAGGTTCGACTCTCCTTAAAGATCATTGACTAAGATTTGATAGAAGTTAGCTATTCCAAGAGATATGACGCGAGTGCCTCTTAACGGATGTGAAGCTTTTCAGTAGGGGCAAGAAGCTTCATAAAGCGGTTCTTAAATAACCGTTCTCACTGTAATTTTATTATCTTTCTTGTTGATTCAATGATAACAATTTGAAACTAGGTCCTACTCTCCTTAAAAATCATTGATTAAGATTTGATAGAAGTTAGCTATTCCAAGAGATATGGCGCGAGTGCCTCCTAATGGATATGAAGCTTTCTGGTAGGGACAAGAAGCTTTATGAAGTGGTTCCTGCTGGATGAGATGAGTAGAAGTCTTGATTTCGTTTCTATAAAATAATAACATGAGTTTGCGCCCTCTTGCCCTATCCTAGGTGGGCAGGTTTACTTGGAACCTAGATTGTCAGGACTAGCAAGTTTCCCAGTGAATTATTGAGGTGTGCCAAGCAGACCTGAACCATAAAAAGGAAGTTAGAGAACTCTGTTTGGTGCTTGAAGTCAAAGAACTTGAAGCAGTTATTCATTTGCATGTTCGATTATCTTGTAGATGATTAGAATCATCACCATCAATAAGAAGAAGAAGCTAGAGAATTTTTTTTGGTGTTTAAAGTTAAAAAACTTGCAGCATGAAAATGCTTCATTAATTGGACTTATCTTTTATCATTTCATGTTCGACTATTTTGGGATCTATAAAGATGATGGAAAAGTATACCTCTTACACAATCAAATATTAAATACGATTAGAAATCAAGTGTTATTACGTGTTCCTTCGGAGGCATTTCTCAGATGTCAAACAATCATCTCAGAACTGGTACAGACAAGGGGAATCCGAAGAACAAAGTGCAATTATGTGTCCTAATATCTTAGGCCTCATTTTTTGCATTAAGATTAAGACATTTGAATCTGAATGCACATCAGAGTGTATACGCATAATTTATTTATTTTTAAATATAATTAATATACAATTCAAATAAAAAAGTTATTAAATATTAGAAAAAATATATAAAATAAAATCATTATTTGATAAAAAATGAAACATTTATGTTCGCTAGTAATGGTGTAACTGGTTTGCAGTGGTGGTGGTGATGGTGATGGTTGGTACTAGTGGCTAGTAATGGTGGTGGTGATAGTTATGATGGTGAAGGTGGCTGGTGTTGTAGTGGTTGGGTGTGATGGTGGTGGTGATGATGATTGTGATAGTAGAGTTGGTTGATGTTAGTAGTTGGTGGTGTTGGTGGTAGCGGAAGAATGTGTGGTGGTTGATGATGGTGTTAGTGTTGGTGGTAGTTGGCGGAGGTGTTAGTTGTAATTGTGGAGGTGGTTGGTAGTAGGAATTGTCCAGACTGGTGGTAGTGACCGATAGTGGTAGCGTCAACAGATATTAATTATAATGATGGAGGTGGTAGGTGTGGTAGCGACTTAGAATAGTGGTTGACAGTGGTAGTTGATGACAAAGGTGGTTGGTGGTTGGCGACGGTGGGTGTGGTTGATCGTGGTGATGGTGATGGTAGAGGTGCGCGGTTGTCGACAAAGTGGTAGTGAATAATATTACACTTTATTCAAGGTTTTAATGATTTAGACCAATTCCAAACAAATAAATGTTTAAATCTTAATGTAAACAAATGCATTTAATGGCCTAAGGTTTGAACCATTCAGATTTAGACCTCCATTAAGTGCAAACAAATGAGCCCTTAGACACCCGGGGGGTATTTTTGGACCTTGGAAACAAATTTGGAAATCCAACACCCCAACCAAGATAAAGTGTTTCACATGGTTAGTGTGCAGAAGAGCATGTCTGACTCAGGAGAGACTGAAAAAGAGAGGATTTCAGATTGTTTCTAGGTGCTTCTTTTGCCATGAGAAGGAGGAAATAAACAATCATTTGTTCCTTCACTGTAGAGTGACTTCCCAGATATGGTATATGCTTCAAAGCATTGTTCAAGATCCTTGGGTGGTGCCTGAGCATACTGCTGACCTACTAAGCTGTTGGATGAGAAGAGGGGGGGAGTAAAACACAGAAAAAATGGTGGAATCTAGTCCCATCTTGCATATGGTGGTCAATTTGGAAGGAAAGAAACAATAGGTGCTTTAAGAATATTACTAACCCAATGCAGAAAGTTAAAGAAAACTGCATTAATACTCTATATTTTTGGTGTAAAGAAGAGGGTATAGATGAAGTAGATCAGTTAGTAGATTTCATAGGCTCTTTGTAATCATGACTATTTGGCCTTTGAATGTTTTTTTGTTTGGTTGCCAGCATACCCTCATTGCTGATGAATACAACTTTACCATTCTCAAAAAAAAAAAAAAAAAAAAAAAATGAGCCCTTAGACTTACTTTGCATGTGCTGATTATCCTTGGAAAATAAATATGCCTGAGAACTATAAAGGAAAAATTACTGCCCAATACCTTTGGGCCATCTAGTTTACAAAATATGTATACAATGTATATGTAGTGTATACTTAATACTAAATATTGTACATACCTATAGTGTATATTTTGGTCATGTATGGTAAATTAGATGGCCAAATAGCATATATTGGTAACTATCCCAACTGTAAATCCCCTTTTAATAAAAAATAGATCAACTGAAGGACATTGCAATTGTTGCATTTAGGTCCATATGTATACCTTTGAGTTTTCTTGTTAAATCTCAACCCTTAGTGTCATGTAAGCTATACATTGAAATATAGCTCTAGAAAAAAAATGTTTGTGTGTGATTGTGATTAAAGTTATGTATGCATGTTTTTGTGTATGTGTTGAAACTGAGAGTCATTTAAAGCTGTCTTTATTATGTGATTATCTTCACTTGTTCAATTTTGCTTTCTCCTCTTGGGCAGGTTGCGTATAAACTTGTTGAGTTTAATGTCTAAGCGGTAGTCAATGTCGCGTTCTCTATTCCGTTTTATAGTAATTTGGTTTTTTCTGCTCACTTTAGTGTTGTAACTTACTCAGAAGGACATCATGTGTGAAACCTAGGTTTGCCTTTGAACCAAAATGGGAAATAAAATTAAGATTCTGAATACTTCGTCACAACTTAAGTGGTTGAAGCAAATGCCTACCATTTCTTCTCCGAATTTCCCCTCTTACCGTCTTCAACAGCAGAGGCGGCATCGAATGCTTATACAGAAATAATTAGCTTCACTTCAACGCTTGCGTCAAAAATCAATTGGGGCATCCCCAGATGCATCAGAATCAGCAGCTCCAACAGCAACAACAACAACCTCAGCAGGTTTTGCATCAGCAGCAATCTTCTCCAGCAATGGATTTCCCTAGTGACCACAATTCTCTGAGTTTGACTGGATCAGAACCAGATGCCACTGGATCTGGGACAACGACTCCTGGGAGTAGTTCAAGCCAGGGGACTGAAACAAGCAATCAGTTTCTTGGGAAGAGAAGGATTCAGGATTTAGTTTCACAGGTTTTCCCTTCACCTTGTTAATCTCCAAAGCTTTCTGTTTTCCTTGGTGGTTACTCAAGCCAATCGTTGGAATCAATTTTTTTTTTAATTTTCACAATCAATTAAAATTGGTGCACAAAGTATGTGAAAAGGCTGTTTTCGATAGACCCTCGGCTCAAGGAAAAAAAATAGCATACTTGTAAAAACAGTTAAATTCTATATATAGGTTTTGTGGTTATTAATTCTGCAACTTTTCAACATCTTTCCACATATTATGATAATGTTTCAGGTGGATCCACAGGGAAAAGTTGATCCTGAAGTTGAACAGCTTCTTTTAGAGATCGCTGATGACTTTATTGATTCGGTGAGGCATAGAAATGATTTGTTCCTTGTTGTCATTATCTTTTTTGTTAGGATTGGGCCAGGAGGTTGGGAGACTGCGGGTTTCATGTTTTGCATGCTGCCTTTCTCATTCTTTTACTGTTCAAGTTCTAAGATTGTTAGCTTTAAAAACTGTTGTTGAACATTGACATAGCCAGTAAAGAGGATTTTTTCTTGAAGGGTCATCATATGCTGATTCTGGACTCTTCCTTTCACACTTACCCCTCACTCAAATTTAAACTAACAATTTAAAAAATAATAATAAAAGACCTCCCTCTTTTCCCATTTTTGAGTTGTAAGGCCAAAAAAAAAATCAAAGGCAAGACAAGGAACCTTTTTTAAGAAGAGTTTTCTTTTGAAATACTTTCTGGAGAAACATTGATTGTTTGTCATTTTCTTTGCTAAGTTTCATGTTCCATTCCTCTTTGTAGGTTACTACTTTTGCTTGCAATTTGGCAAAGCATCGGAAATCTTCGACTCTGGAGTCCAAAGATATATTGTTACATTTAGGTTTGTACCAGCAACTGCAAAATATGCGAACTTGCTTACTTTGTTTTGTTTTTTCAGAAAAAAAGAAGCTATTTATCAATTTTTTAGAATGTAAGATAAGTCATTTCATACTTTATCAAAGATGATAGAATTATAGGAATTAATGGTCCTAGTTGTTGCGTATATTTTCATAATAAGATCGTTTTTATTGCTTTCTGTTAATGAGTGTGTTTTTTAAATGATTATATGGAGAGATCCTCTGCATTTAGCCTGTACACAGGTTTCTATCTGGAATGTAATTAGTCACAAAATTTGACACCGTACTCTTATTGACACAAACTGGGACCAAACTTTGTTTTCATGTCTGTACGGTGTACCATCAGTGTCCACAGTTTAATGTCTTTAGCTCTTTGAGCTTTTAAGCTACTTATGCGCACAGCCAACTAGTAGAATTTGTATTCTACCACCTTATAATGTATGCTTCAAGAGTTGATGGCGAATATATGATGAAAACAGTTTGAATAGCTAAGCTTTCTCTTTAGTCGTCAGGAGTGGCTCTGAAGTTAGGTGTGACCTGAGTCCTGACTTAGTTAAAAAGTTGAGTATCTGAATTGTCCTAGTTGCATCTGAGAGAGTGACACTGTCATTGTATACAGTATATATAATGGCTTACCTTTTCGTGAATAGATTTTGACTTCCTCAGTTGTTTAGAACATGTACAACGCAACTCTATCTTGTTCCAACACATCAACTCCTGGTAAAATTTTGGTAGGCAACAACTTTCTGCTTTGCCTAATGCAGTTGATTTGCTATTTTTGACGGAAAGGCTGCTTCATGATCTCATCAATGCAGTAATTCCTGGGAATTCTTACATTTGGTCTATCATTGCTTAAGATGTTTTATAACATAATTTGATTTAGAAAGAACAAAAAATGTGGTATTGGTCTAAGTTAACTATGATGTTTTTTACAGAGAAAGATTGGAATTTGACTGTTCCAGGTTTTTCAAGTGAGGATAAGAAACACCATCCTGAACATGTAAGCTCTTCTTCCTCTCTTAACTTTCATGGGTGGTATACTGGTCTATCATTATATCTGCAAATAATTGAGGAATTCTTTGAGTTATGATGAATAGTTAATTATGATCCATGGCCTCTGAATACTGAAAGTACTCGATAACATATTTCTTGAAAAAGGAAAAGAAAGGCTCAATACTCAGCTTTTTGTTTATTGTAAGTTTAAGTTTCTGATTACAGTGCACTCGTCGCGTTATAAGTCTTCTTGATCTCTTTCTGGTCAATGATTGTTGTAACTTTAAGCTGAGTGGAAATTCAAGCTGTTATAATTAATGACAATATGTTTCTAAACTTTGTGCAGTCATCAGGTGATCTCTGCAAAGAGCGTTTGGAAATGGTGAGTTAGGAGTTCTTTTGTGATAATACTACCTGCATTTATTTTAGGTGTATAATTCATAGTCTTGGTGCTTGACTCAGATACCTGCCATGATGGAGGCTTCACCACAAGCTGAAACAAGTACAAGCAACACCGCTAAGGAGACCGTCAGTCCAGGGCTGGGTGATCAGGTTGGTTCGACTGACATAATTGGACCACCAAGTTCAGAGGAATTGGCTTCACCATCTAATGGTGAAATATAGTTCAACTATAACAAGATGTGATGCCCCCTGGAGATTGGTATACCCCTTGCTATACTGTAATAAAACCTTGTTCAACTATAGTTTGCTTGTCGACTGAAGAACATAAACGTAAGTCTTGTGAATTTTGATGACCTCAACATAAACATAAGTCTCTTGTGAATTTACATGATCTTTTGTTGGTTATGGTTGCTGCCCCTCTTTGGTATGTTATGTTAAGTTTTCCTTATTATTTTCTATGGCCTCTTTACTTCTGTATTGTTCTGTTAGCTGCTCTCGAAACAACCTCTCCACCTCCTAGTGGTAGTGGTAAGGTCTGTGTATACTCTATCGTCCCCAGATCCCGTTTTTGGGACTATATTGGGTTTTTTTGTTGTTGTGTTATTTAGTGATTGTTCTCCCATTTTGCCATTTTTGTCATTCCTTTTGCCACCTCCTCAAATCATATGTCTAAGCTCCTGTTTGGCCATAAGTTTTTCACTTTCTTTTTCAAAAACATTTTGAATACATTGTTTGGTTATAAAAAGTTGACCAACTTTTGAGCAGTTTTTGAAAATGAATTTTTCAAGTTTCAAAAAGTAGTTTAAAATAGTTTTTCAAGCTTTTGAAGTCTTCGACTCGCAAAACTTCAACATAAAATGCACATCCAAACACAATTTCACTTTCAAAAATCATTTTTCATCTCATCTTGAAAACCCCATATTTATGCATTACAAGAACATTTAAGGAGCCTCATTTAGGGCTTAGCTTCCACCTTATGCTTGTGACTGGGCCGATCTATCAAGCCCAGACTTATCCAGCCCAGCCCTTTCTCGCCGCTTTATTGGGTTTGTGTTGGGCCAAATCCTTTACCGAGTTTACTAAGAGTCTGTTTGAATTAACTTAAAAGTTAATCAAATCTGTTTTTTAGTCATTTTTAGCTTTTAGTAATGTTCGACAAATATATATATATAAAGCAGAATCATTGACCAGCTGATGTGGCATAGCTAAAAAGCCAGCATTTCTATTTTCCTTTTTTTCTCATCTTTTTGCATTCTTTACTAATTATTTCTACATAAATTATATTATTAAATGAACCGTAATCGAACCCACAAACGCTCCTTTTTCCAAAACGGCAATCCTCACTAACTATACTATTTACTTTTCCAAAACGGCTCCCTTTCACGATCTTCCAATTATTTTGACAATTCAAGTTGTCAGTCATTTCACACATGTACTATATATGGAAGCATTTTTTTCTTTTCAATTATTTTTCATCTAATCTAAGCGGATTATGTATATTTATTTATATAGTTCTTACCATTGTTTATTACATGTGTTTTTCATTGTATGGATTTCATTTTGATTTGTAACTTTATGATTTTTCTACATTGCTTTGTCTAAATATGTTTATAAATGGTCATTTAAAATGATCACCACATATCTTCTCAACTATTACAAACATATTACTGGAGGATTGAATTCAAGTGATGTTAAATTGTGTGGAAAAAATTACTTTTGATGTCCGATGAAATGGCCATAGAAAAATCATGTGAATTGTTTCAAAAAGAATTTGTTGGTTATGCTGCAAAAGTGTATCTTTGTAAGGTATGACTTCTTTGGATTTGATGAAGGAGAAAATTTGAACCTTCCATTTCAAGAATCAAACGTGGTCGTTGAACTTTTGTTACCTTTAAGTTTTACAATAAGTTTTTTTCCCGACTTTATGATGTGTAATTGATGGATTATAATTTTATTGGTTACTTATTTATTCATAATATCACTCCTTATTTGAAGAGACATATGTGTTCTTACCTAATAGTTTTCAAATTTCTTAATTATTTATGTCGTGACATTTGATTTTAATGATCGTATTGGAGGTTTGATTAGGAACATGAATGGATGATGGAGCATATTGTCTACTAAAGTGTAAAGGCATAAATTTTTAGGTGTTCTGAGTACATGTTTTAGTAGGTCACTTTATAGGTGGTGCATCTAGGGGCGGACCCACGTGGTCTTCAGGGGGTTCACCCGAACCCCCTCGGTAAAAAATTACAATGTATATATAAAGTAAATTTTATGTATTTCTGTAGATATATATATTTTGAACCCCCTTAATAAAAAACAGAAGCTAATGGCGTAGTGGTAAGTCCCCCTAAAATTAAGTTGTGCGTTTGTGGTTCGAATTCCAGTGCGTTTTAATTTTTTCAGTTCTGTTTTTCATTTTTTTAGTGTTTTTTTTACTTTAAAAAACGTGCTAAAAGTGGGGTTTTAAACCCAAAAAATTACACGTTTATACTTTTATTTTTCGAACTCCTGAACAAAATCCTGAATTCGCCACTGGGTGCAGCTACTACTTATTTGTGAATATTTAGTGCAGGAAGTTCTAGCATTTTTTCAGAACGGATGCAAATCATCTGCTTACGCAATAAAACAAAAATGATAATATTCAATAGATTTTTGCATATTTCACTTATTTGTTATTGCTTTGTTTTATTGTACCATAAATTTTTACCAGTGAGGGTATGTAATAACTTATATTCTTTCCTTTTAATTTGTTTGTCTTATATTTTTTTTAATCTATTTTAAAAAATAAATGTCTCTTTCCCTTTTTGGTACATTATATATATCTTTAATTTAAGATTATAAAATTCAAAAAAAAATAACTTTCTTAAATTTCTTATCAAGTCAAAACAAGACAATCAATTTGAAATGGAGGGCGTAGAAGAAAGGAAAATATGGAAAGGAGATGCCTTTATATATTAACCTGAAGACATTTCCAAGTCTAATTTTGTGATTAGTTTATGACAGATATATTTGTGTAAAGTTTTTTTTAGGTTATGGATTTTTCATTAAAAGAATAAAGATTTTTATAGTGCAAAAAGAAACAGGAAAAAAAAGGAAGCAGAGGACGGTGGAGTTGAAAAAAAGTAGGAAAACATGTTCTTACCTAACTGGGGAGAATGTGACGAATCTGAAATTGAATTTGTAACTATTTACTTGATGATTCTATCATCATTATTTTGCTAAGAAGGTAAAAGCAAAACTGATCAGTTAATTTTTATCCTTATATTTTATTTATTTTTATTTTGAAAATATTTTCCTTTCTAATTTTAATTTTCATTCTACTAACATGTGTATTCTCATTTTTCAATAAAAAGAATTTGTGTTCTTACCTAATCGGGGAGAAGGTAAAAGATCTGAAATTTTTTTTAAAACTATTTATTGGATGATTCCAACATCAGTTATTACTAAGAAGGTAAAATAAAATAAATTATTTTACAAAATATATAATTTATTGTGATAAAGAATATACTATCCTTATTTTAAAAATATTAAATTTATTAAGTGTTCTTTTCTCTCATCATTTTAAAATACTCTCCATAATATAATTTAAATATGTGATAATTTAATTAAAATTGATTGGAGAGGAAATATTATTTCCTTAATGATCGCGCGTAGCGCGGTCAAGTTCCCTAGTTTAAAAATAACTTTTCATGAGGTATATATATATATATATATATATATATATTATATAGGATGGGGATTTAATATTGGAGTCCCATTCTCTCATCATTTTAAAATACTCTTCATAATATAATTTAAATATGTGATAATTTAATTAAAATTGATTGGAGAGGAAATATTAATTCCTAAATGATTGCGCGTAGTCAAGTTCTCTAGTTTAAAAATAACTTTCAATGAGGTGTATATATATAGAGAGGATGGGGATGGGGATTTAATATTGGAGTCCCATTTGCAAGCCATGTTCACTTCATGGCTTTACATTTCTTTGGATATAGACTATATAATTTAATACCATTAGTATATGATTTTTTTTTCCAAGTCTTAATATTAGCGTGTCAGTAAGATGGTCGGCCTTCCTCGTAAAGACAATTTTTCTTCTTATAAAATATAATAATCCCATAAAAAGAAAACAAATGAGAAAAATACATTTTCATTCTTCTTTCAACAGACAAACTAAATTATATTACATGAAGATTCAATGTTATAAATTTTTTAACCTGTTATCATTCACAATAAACATTCCAAACTTTGAGTTGCCTTTTTCCTTTTTTGAAACTATTTGAAGGATACACTAGGCTTGAAATATCATTAAAAATTATGATGGAATTATTAAAATCTCTTCATTTTTAATTGATTTTGAATCTTACGTGCATAAAAAAATCATGTTAGGAAATATTTAGTCTTCTAATTGATCTTACGCAACACATATTTAAATTAATCTTAATAATAAAAAATTAAATAAAAATTAAAAATTAAAAATAGAACTTGAATATCGTAGTGTATAGGATAGTGTGACTTTTAACCAAATGCATAAGACAACCATTATCTCTAACTAATACTCACTTTATCCCAATTAATAACTCTTTTTTTTTACTATTAGTCTTAAAAAATATATTCTATATTTAGTAATAATTAATTTTGAAATGTTCATTTTAATTCTAATGAAATGATTTATAGTTACGCTATCATCTATAACTTATTTTAAATCACAAATTTCTAAAAATATTTTTTAATTAAAATTCATGTCAAATTAATATATCAATTAAGACGAAGAAGTTTATCTTTTACATTATTGATTCATAGTAAAACTTAAGTCAGTACCAAAAATCAAATCCAAAAACACAAACATGTAAATGAGTCTTACTTCTTCTTTTCCTTCCGATGTTTTTTTACTCGATATTTGCTATTCATATTAAAATCTGATAGAATTAAAAGTGATAACCTCATTCAATAGGAAAATTGTGTTTTTTCTAGCTTTAGCACGATTTCTTACTTTATTATTGCGTTATCAATTATAAAGGCGATGCTTTTAACTTAATTTCTTAAGTAGCTCAAACTCGAAACTTTCGATAATGCGACCAAAATGTAAAATGATGTTGCATTTTTATTTTTGGTCATGGAATTAATTTACCAAATTAGACCCAC
>JAJOOS010006831.1:0-15153 GCA_029582725.1 Solanum chiquidenum
ATGTAAGATTAAGCTAGTGGATCCACTAAGTTAAGTAAGGTCCTATATCACGGCAAGGTATAGGATGGTCCTTGGGCAACGTGAGGTAAAACGTTGTATCATCACTAGGGCTCATAGTGGTGGTTGTCGGTTAAAGAATCTCCCACTAAAGTTATATTACTTTTATATAAGTAAAGTTGAGTTTGTTATTGTTTTATCCTTAACCAACTAAGTTGTTTACACTGTTTTACAAGCTTTATATATATTGCATGTGTCTTATTGCTTTATATTGAGTTCGGTTATTCATGAGTCGAACAGAGCCAAGGTAAGAGTTCCTTTGTACTCCTTTCAAGCTTAAGTTGTTGTTTATCTTTCCAGCTCGCATACTCGTACATGCAATGTACTGACGCCAATTGGCCTGCATCTTATGATGATGCAGACACAGGTACCCAGGATCAGCATCCAGCACGCCGTTGATCCATTTGAGCACTCAAGAGTCAGTGGTGAGCCTCCTTGCTTTCCGGAGGACTCGGTTATTTTGTGTTCCTAGTTTTGTTTTATTAGGATGTTGCGAGGTCTGTCCCAACATCCATCTCAGTGTTATAGAGGCTTCATAGACAATCAGTCAGTTAGTATTGAGTCTCTCATTTATGTATATATATAAATATTCTATTTTGAGACACGAGTTGCTTTTTTGGCTAGATTTTATCAGTTAGGTTGTTTTATGACCTTTCATTGCATTGAGTTATTCTGTTGAGTTGAGTTTCCACTGAGTTAAGAAAGCCAGGCCAAGGGTTCGCTTGGGGCCAGCAATGGTCTTCAAGTGCCGGTCCCGCCCAGGGTGTAGGCTCGGGGCGTGACAATAAGGTGTCAAAGTAAGGACTGGAAGTTGATCGTGCCTAAGTTGAAGTCCCCTAAGCTGGTTTCTACATGAGATTCATTAAGGATTTATCTAAGACTGCAAGACCCATGTGCAGTCTCCTAGAGAAGGAGATGAAATTTCTCTTTGATGAGCAGTGCATTCAACCTTTTGAGGCCTTGAAGAAGAAGTTGACGGAAGCTCCAATCCCAACTTCACCAAATTAGGAGCTTCCTTTTGAGTTGATGTGTGACGCAAGTGATGTGGATGTAGGAGCGGTGTTAGGGAAAAGGAAATAGGAGGTGTTTCACTCAATCTATTATGCAAGCAAAACACTGGATGCAGCTCAAACCAACTATATAGTGACCGAGAAAGAAATGCTAGCCTTGGTCTATGCTTTTGAAAAATTTAGATCTTACTTGGTAGGGACTAAAGTTGTTGTTTATACTGACCATGCCGCTATCAGGTACCTGTTCAATAAGAAGGATGCAAATCCGCTGTTGATTAGGTGGATTCTGTTGCTGCAAGAATTTGACCTAGAGATCAATGACCGAAGAGGTTCTGAAAATCAAATTGCAGATCACTTGTCCAGGTTGGAGAATTCGTCATATAAGGATGAGCAAGGTCAGTTTCGGGAAGAGTTTCCTGATGAACAACTATTGGCACTGGAGGTGACAAAATTACCATGGTATGCAGATATTGCAAATTATTTGGTAAGCAGATTGTTCCCACCGGGTGCAACCACACATCAAAAGAAGAGGTTGATTTATGATGCTCGGTTGTACATATGGGATGCGCCTTATCTATTCAAGCAAGGCCCTGATAAAATGATGATGAGGTGTTTACCTCAATCTGAGATGAGATAAGTGATGGACAATCGACACTCGTCTGCATATGGGGGTCATCATGGAGGTGAACTCACTACACATAAGGTGCTCCAATCAGGTTTTTTCTGGCCTACTCTGTTTAAAGATGTTGCAAGGTATGTGAAATATTGTGATCAATACCAGATGATGAGGACTATTTCCAGACGACATGAGATGCCATTGCATAACACTTGGAGGTCAAACTATATGATGTCTGGGGAATCGACTTCATGGGAACATTCCCTCTATCCAATGGTAATCAATATATACTGGTGGCTATGGACTATGTGTCATAGTGGATTGAGGCAGTAGCTCTGCCCACCAACGATGCTAAAGTGGTTCTGAAGTTTTTGAAGAAACATATCTTCACTCGGTTTGGAACTCTTAGAGAAATAATCAGTGATGGAGGGACGCACTTCATAAATCAATTAGTGAAGAATATCTTAGCTAAATATGGAGTCAGGCACAAGGTAGCTACAACGTATCGCCCTCAAACTAGTGGCCATGTAGAAGTGTCAAACCGGGAGGTGAAGCAGATTCTACAGAAAACTGTGAATGCCCAAAGGAAATATTGGGCAATGAAGCTTGATGATGCATTATGGGCATACATGACAGCATATAAGACACCAATAGGGACTTCTCCCTGCCACTTGGTGTTTGGTAAAGCGTGTCACCTTCCAGTTGAATTAGAACATCAGGTCTATTAGGTAGTAAAGAAGTTGAATCTAGATTCGGAATTAGCCGGAAGAAAAAGGATGGGTCAGCTACATGTATTGGAGGAATTCAGATTTCATGCCTATGAAAATGCGAAGCTCTATAAGGAAAAAGACTAAGTGATGACATGATAAACATATCGTGTCCCGACTCTTTGAGCCTCGTCAAAAGGTATTATTGTTAAACTCTAGATTGGGATTGTTTCCAGGTAAGTTGAAGCCAAAATGGAGCGGACCATTCAAGGTGGTGTGCATGACCAACCATGGAGCTGTGGAGTTATGGAACGAAGGCAAACAATCTACGTTCATAGTGAATTGACAGAGGGTAAAGCATTACTTCGTACAAGAGGTGGATCGATTAGATGAGAGTTTAGATTTGAGCCATGATGATGGGGATCTGAGTCATGCAACGACGTTAAATCAGGCGCTACTTGGGAGGCAACCTGTGACTTTGTACTCTAGAGGATATTTTATTTTTGTTCTGTTTTGATAGGTTAGTTCTTGTTATTTTTAGTTATAGGTTAGTTTATTTATTTTAGAAGTTGTAATTTAGAAAAAAAAATCTGGGGCGAAAAATAGTGGAGTCCGCGACAAGACCGCGTTGTGGACTTGTTTCTGCATTGTGATGGACGCCCCAGGAAAAGGTTCAAGAATGCAAGGAAAGGCCATGATAGCTATGCATCGCAGACCCGTTTCTTGGAATTACGACAATGGTGAGTGATTAACAGTGGATAACGCGACCTGAGCGCGTCGCGAATTTGATTCCATCATAGAACCTCTCTCGTGTCGAATTAGAAATCATAAGTCATGTCCGCGATAGCTCCGCGTCATGGACTTGGTAAGTTTTCCTATTTTTTCATTAAAAAGTTGGGTTTACCCGACTAATATGGTAAAACCTGACCCCCATTCTCTTTTAATTTAAAAATCCACCCCTTTAACCCCATTCTCTCCTCATAACTTCATCTATTTCCTTTCACCCTCAACCCTAACTCTCTTCCTCAATCAAATCCGTGTCGCGAAGTTGAAAGATCATCATCAAGTTCTTCAATTTTCCTTCTTTTAAACACCCAAAGTATGTTTCTCACATCTTTTCTTCTCTCTTTGGGGTGAAATTTTGATGTATGTCATGAATGGGAGGGATTGACGGGTGATGTTTCTGAAATTGATTGCTCCTTGTATAAAATATTATAATATGTGAAATGATTTAATTTTTTAACCTAATTTATGGAACCCATGTCTATACACCTTGTTGAATGACTGTGGGTGAAGTAGAAAGAGGATACTTTGAATGAGTGGGGTTAAATTTGGGTTTTTGTGAAGTCTTAAGTAGAAAATATGTTATGAGGGGAATGATTGAGTAAAAGCATGGTTGTTGGTTCGAATTCTTGAGTAGAATCAAAGTAGAAGGGGTTTGTATGCTTAAATTGTGATGAGTTTGAGAATAATATGTTGAAAATAACAATGGAATGTCTGAGTACCGTGTTGTTTGTGAAATTTGTGCTTGAAAATAAGTGTGGGGTGATCTTTCATGATTGGGTCGCATTACCTGAAAGTGTAATTGTTTCATTGCAGGATATCTGGCACACAAAGATCTGGAAAAGTGGTCGTGCTAGCAGCCGTAAGAGAGTGAGAACTGGCACAACCATTCCCCCCACACCAACAGTCTTACGAGGACAGACCCAACGCTACGGGGATAAGGCAGTCACATCCGAGGGAAAAAATGGTATAAATCACACAATGAAGCCAAGTACTTTTCAGATGTGATACTTGATGATGTGCAATTGGAGAGGGAATTACCTTAGATTATGCGCCGCCTGCAAAACTTACGCATGGGATTCATCTTTCAGGACCCTTCGGAGTGAAATGTGAGTGTTGTTCAGGAATTCTACGCCAATTGGAAACCTGATGCTCGTTCTTATTTTGTAACAATGTGAGGCATGATGGTCAGTCTAACACCCTCAGCTATTAATCAAGTACTGGGCACTGCAGAAGCCCATTCTAATATCCTGACTGGCTTAAACATCAGTCCTCCGTATCAGCAGATTCGACACACTTTGTGTGGTGCGCAGTCCACTGCTAAGTGGATTCGACATGGACACCAGGGCTATCATCAGTCCTACCCTTATACACATATAAATCGAGAATCCCGAATGTGGCTTAAAATTGTCATGAACTATGTAATACCAGGTTTGCAGTTCACTGAGGTGACGAGAGATCGAGTGTGCTTGGTCTATGCTCTGATGAAAGATTTGCCCATCAATGTGGGCGCGGTGTTGAAATCATCCATGCGAAAGGCAAGAGTGCATAGAGGTCGAAGGTATGTTCTTGGGGGACTAATTACTAGTTTGTGCAGGAGAGCAGTAGTACCAGATTAAAGTGTGGATTACTTAGAACCTTTGCTCACTACACCCCTAGATGTCACAAAGACAAAGGGCCCGGAGAATATGCATGGACCCACCCTCACTATAGCAGAGCGCAACAAGAGGGATGATCTGATTACTGCATGCATGTTTAGACTAGAAATGCTACGCCATAGAAATGAGTATCGAGCTTCAACTCAGGAGCAGTTGGAAGAAATTGCAACGAGGTACCCCATGAATGAACAATGATACATTGCTGGGACTCGGGCCTGCATTTCTGGAGCCTGTATGGGATGATGTTCCAACTGATGAAGATAAGAGACGAACCGTGTCGGATAGTGAATATGATTCTGATGCAGAAAAGGGTGACATGTTGGCTCGTAAGGGCACCGACGGTGATGCTGACATGGACGAATGATCAGGAAAGTACACCGGCCCTACTTTTCTTTCATTTTGATATATGTCACACTGTGATAGTGCTACATTTTAAGTGTGGGGTGGGAGTATTATATCTGTGTAAATATTGTGTAAATATTTTTTTTTGCTATTTTGTTTTGGGTTCCTTGGAGATTATTTTTGGTTCTTTTGCCAAGGACAGTTCCGTTGAATCGTATAAAAAAAGATTTTGTTTCTTAGTATTGAGTCAGTGTCATAGTTGAGTCAAGCTGCCCTATGATAGATGGATGACGACCGTCTTAAGGGCAGTTTCCATCACATCTTGCTAAGGCTGCACAACTGCATTGAGTTAGGCTGAAGGTTGAAAATAATGGATGACTCTGTGTTGAGACATTTAGGCTCTTGTATGTGACTCTAAATGGCGTGTGCTTAAAATGAATTCGTACCCAGTGATTGGGAAGTAGTATGTAGTGATCAATTCTGATTTGAATGTGTGTCATGTGTGTGAGTTTTGTGTATTCCTTACTACTAATTGATGTCCAGAACTTGCCTGGTGTGTCTGCAAAGCGAAAGAGAGGATAAGGAGTTGAGGAAATGATATAGGTATTTCTTTGTTAGCCTTGTTTGTTTTCTTCCGGTACCCACCTTGATTTATATCCTTAGTTAACCCCATCGAGCCTCTGACTTATTCTTTGGTAGCCAAACATAAGCTAATTTCCATTCCTTCTATGGCCTATAAATTTATTCCAAAAGCACCTAAGCGCTTGAAGTGAACAATAGTGAAGGAAAAGAAAAAATGAAGTGTGAAGCCCCTTTGCATAAGTCTCGCTTGTATAAAAAATAATAATAAGAAAGTAATAATGGTTCCGTACCGGGAAGAAATGAATGTTGAGTGCCTTACAACAAAGGGCCGAGTAGTTTCAAGAAAAGGGGCATAAGAAAAAGGTTATTAAAAGAAGGTCCAAAAATGAAGTTTGTCTTGTATTAAAGCACTTGGGAATGTAGTCACTATTCATAGCCAAAAATAGTTCCCACCCGTCCCCTAGCCTACATTACAACCCTTAAAAGACCTAATGGATCTTGAACTTCCGCATTCTTAAAAGTAGTGATGCAGTACACTAAGGGCAAGCCTATGGTTCGTTTGTTGTGGCATGTGAATTCTTTTGAGAGTATGAGCGAAATTTGCTTCCCACACCCATTATGGTTTGAATTTTTAATGTGTGAGTCAATCAGGGTGTTCACTTGTAGTGAGGGCACATGTTTAATGAAGGCTGGTAACTGTTGTAGCTGTGTATCTAAAAATTGTGCATGAGTTTACTGCGTTATAAAAGTTCATTCTTGAGGCTAGATTGTTTTGCACGAGTTGTCCTGGTGAATGCATAGTGTTGTCATGCGTGTTTTGAAACTCGTGTGGTTGTTGTGGCCGAAGTTGGATTGTCTTTAGTTGGAAAGGTAGTAGAGCTGTCATATTCATGAAAGAGCGGAAGTGTTCGTGGATGAACAATTATGCGCCTAATAACCAATTTATGCCATATATATAGCTAAGTTTGAGAGCAAATTCCTAATCGAAACTGAAATTTTAGAGTCCATTGATTGTGTTTCCTCTAACCAATATGATTAGATGTTTCAGAGTGAAAAGCAAAGAAAATGGAGCGAAAAAGGACACCATGCAAATGGTCGGAGAATAGAAGTCAAAGTTGCCATGAAGAATGGCCAAGAAGCTGGAAAAATACACTATGAGATAGCACCTCTGCGTCGCGGAGCTGAAGCTAGCGCGTGGAAAATAATTTAGCTCAACAGAGGAGTGTGTGTTGGTAGCGCGTCGTGGAGTGGATCGATCTGTTCACAATATGCAGCAAGGGAACAGGTCCGCGTCGCGAACCTGAGCGCTAGATTTTCACCACGTGTTTTTATTTTAGACTATAAATAGCCCAATTGTGTTATTTTATTATTATCCAGTTTTTGAAAAACGGGAAAACACGATTTGGGCGATTTTGCTGACATTCTCTAGGGCTTTTCTTCTACTCCTTCATTTTTGTAAACACTTCTATGATATTTGAATATTATTTGATGATGTTTCATTCTATGAGTAACTAAATTCCCTTATTCTAGGGTTCTAGCTACGATTAATGGTGTAATAGTAATTATTTCTAGCATGAGATGAGTTTTCTTATGATTTATGCTTGCATTCTTTTTTAACTATTTTAATGACTGATCAATATTAAAATAAAATCATTGTCCACTCTTGAACTCGGAAGACGAAGAGAGGGATAGACCAAATAATGTGAGAAGTGTGTTCATTCTAGGGTAAAACTTAGAGTGTTTCATATATATGATAAAATTATACCTATATGTCACGTTTGATTAATGTGCAAGATGAAAGCTTAATGCTTCACTATTGGTTCATGCCTATCCCTGCTCAACGATGTAGTTAGGTTGTCAATGGTGGTAGGCGATTAGAGGTCAGGAGATCATGATTGTAAAATCAACCTTGTGAATCAATAATGAGGTTAACCTGTCGAATGCTAGAATAAGTTATTATTATGTTTGAATCGGTATATGCTACAACCCTGGAATATTTCCCAAATTTTGAATTTCCTTTGTTTGCAACTGTTTAATTGTAGTAATTAATATTTGAAATTGTTCAATTTAGTTGATACAAACAAATTCCTAAAATTGTTTGTCGCATAAGTAAATTTATTTTAGTTACAATAAAGTTAGTGTTTATTAATTTGAAGTCCTTTGGGTTCGATAATCCGGCTCGAAAGAGTCGTTGTACTACTTGAGTGACCACGTGCACTTGCGTGTGCTTTTGGACGCAACAACGATCTATTATACACATGTACTACTCAAAAGTGAAATTATTTCCCGAGATGTATAACACCACTCTCCCAATGGGAGGTGTATCACATTCGTGCCATATTAATGTCATCTCACTGACATATCAGATGTCATGTCAGATTTCAAAAAAACAAATCTCCATGTCAATGAATTTCTTCTTCTGCAAAGAAAACCACCATGGAACCACTATAATTGCCACTCTATTAATACCAAATCTATTTACTTCACCATAAAAAATCAAAATAGCTGCCACAAACTTCACCACTTACGATCAAACCCACCATCGAAATCACACAATCACCATCGGCCCACAAAAATTGTAAAGATCCACCATGAAATTCAACACTCATAATCAAACTCATCACTAAAATCACATCATTACCATCATAAGGTACAAACCCACCACCAAATATCACCACCACCATTATCAATATTGATTTCTTCTTCTTCACCACCTTCATTCCCACTTCTTTGTCACCCACCACCCATCACCAACGAATTTATCATTATATTTTATTTTTAAAACTCAATCATCAACTGTATCAACCACCAACAAAGTCGAAGAGAAAAATCAAATATAATGGATATGGTGAAACCAATAAATATTAAAATAGGATATGTTTGGAAGGGGGGGAGAGGATTCAAGTGGGGTGGGGTGGATGGAAATTGAGTATGGAAGGTGATAAAAAATTAAAAAGATGATGAAGAAGAAGATGATGAAGAAGAAGAAGACGAAGAAGAGATGTGGGGCCATAGGGTGGGGCCATAGGGGTAGAAAGAGGATTTTGATTTATTGTTTTACCAAACACGCTTTTATTTTTTTGCCAAGTCAGTTTTAGGGGGTAAATAACTTCACTTATGAATAGTAATGTGTAATAGGTTGTCGTAATAGATTAAACGTGTATCTGAATTTTCAGGACAAGTTTAGAATAAGAAGAATTATTGTTTACCAAACACACATTTATTGTATTTTTTTTTAGGGGTAAATAAATTCATTTTTGAATAGTAAATGTGTGTATTAGGTTGTCGTGATAGTTTAAACGTGTAACTGACTTTTTAGGACAAGTTTAGAAGTGAAGTAATGCCTTTTACCAAACAATATTCTCGTGTAAATTTAATATAAGGAAAATTGTCCAAACTACCCCTCAACTTTCATTTATCAGCTGACCTAATATCAAGTTATTCATACCCAACCGTTAATAAATTTATCATTCATACCTCTCAATTGGATGAAAATTTCCAAATCAACTAAAATTACCCCAATTTCCTTTTTATATATGAACCCGGTCCACTTACCAAATGAATTCATACCAAATTAAATCAGCGAACCCAACTCTTTAATATCCTTTATCTCCTTCCTCCATTGAAACACTTTTGAATCTTCATCATTTCCTCATGTCCTTCTTTGCACAAATCATGGTTTGACAAAGAATAAAAAAATTAACACGGAAATTTTAGGAGAAAAGCTGAATTGTGTACATGGGGGTAGTGTTACATTTGTTGATGGAGTTCTTTGTTGGTTTAACCGTCGTCACACCAATGAGGATGCGATCTCGACTCAACCTCACAATTCTACATAATTTAAAAATCATGGCAAATTTTCTCAGTCACCTATCAACTACTCGAACACTAGTTATTCAAGGCTCATCTTTAAGGTAAAGTATAGATGTAATGCTCACAAAGGAAGCCTGAAATAATTGTGCCCATTTGAAAGTACATAAAAGATAAATATGTGTCACTCCGCGAGCCTATACCCTGGACATGGCTGACACTCAAAAATCATTGTTGGTCCCCAAGAACCCTTGGCCTTGCTGACTACCTAGCAGAAGATTAGAATATGCATACGGAAGCTTAAAACTGATGAGAATTTAAGGAATAAACTGTGTCTAAATATGTTTGAAAATACCGAGTATAAATGACAAAAATTTAGTTACAACATCTGAAAAGAAGACTGTCTATCTATGTCTAAAGATAGGCATCGTGACAAGACCCACGACAACCTCCAAACACTACTACTAAGCAATAAAAATGGAGTCTCCCGAAAGCAAGGAGGCCTCACCAAAAGCTGATGATTGAGTGATGTGATCTCAATGAATCGCCTGTTGATGATCTTGAATACCTGTATATGCATCATAAAATGATGCTACATCGAATGATGTCAGTACATGGAAGTACGGTATGTAATAAAGCTGAAGGAAACATATAGTTGAACTTAATGAAAGACTAAAAATAACTCAACTTAAGTAAAATATGAATATGAATGAAATCATTAAAAAGCTTTACAATAGACATGCAATAATAACAAATACTGAAATATACTTTACTTTTTGTGGGGGTTTCTCTAACCGACAACCATCACTATGAGCCTTGTGATGATACAACGTCTTTCCCACGTTGCCAAAATTGTCTTATTCCTTGATGGGTATAGGACACAACTTAATGTATGGATCCACCCAATTTCGATACGATCCTATCTACATTGGAGGCATATTTTATGGGAATTGAGTTGTATTAACTCTTACCCAAATCGATGCTCAATACTATTCCCAAAATATACGTATTAATTCTCATATAATAATACTTACTGGGTTGAGTTAATACAAAAAATATCTTTTTTAGGGAAAACTGATATTTACTTCACTGACTGAAACTTCTTTTGAAACTATTTATGCTCTTCTTAAATTAGCAATACTTTTTCTATACAAAATAGTTAATTTTGAATCATTAGTGTTCCCTAGTAAAACTCTTCTCAACCGATAACTTAAAATACTTGAACTTACTTTAAATCAAAAGTCAATGCATGGAAATAATTCTGCAAGAGCTTTCAACAATTCTTGACTAAATAGGGTTCATGTGATAAAAAAAACATGAATAACAATTCAAGAATCAAAATGCAAGAAGTACTATAATCTCAATGATAAGAATCAGAATTCAATAGCAAGCAATAAATGTCAATTCGAAGTTCATGAAAACTTGGGTAAAAATCCTAGATTCAACTCTAACTAACTGAGTTTTAGATGTAGGAAGTGAGGACGAACTTAGTCCATCACTATGAGTAGCCTTACATACATGGAAGAATAAAGTTTTTAAAGAAACTTCAAGAAGATGCTTGAAAATCCTAGCTTCTGTCTTACTTATGGTGGATTATGAGCAAAAGTGTAGGAACTAAGTCTTAAGCGTGAAAACTCTTTTAGGATATGCGTAATATGGAGGCTTCAACTTAGAAAAATCAAGAAAATAAAAAAGAAACCCCAATAAAAAAAACTATCAAAAACCTTTCACGAGACCATCTATAGTATGTGCTTTGATCTACGGGCCATAGATCTCATCCTTGGAAGTCAAACTAAAATTTTGAGTTTCTGAAGTTCATTCTACGAACCCAAATTATGATCAGTTTTAATCAAGCCCAAAAATAAGATTCAGAACTTCATTCTATGGGCCCAATACTGCTCGTAGATGCTTCCATGATCCGTAACTGGGTCCGTAAGAATTGAACCCAAAAGATGACTTCTATAACTTTTTCCATGTATTAATAGTATGGGTCGTACTTTAATTTACGACCAGTAGATTAGGTTCGTAGTTACTGAATTTGAAAACTTTGTTGTGGTAGTCTCTGGTAAAATGGTCATAACTTTGTACTCAGAATTCTAAATGAGACAAACTTGGTGGAGTTGTAAAGAAGACTCATATAACTTTAATTTGATACGTCATAGGCTATCTAATTAATTATATACTGAGCGATATGATCATTTGAAATTGACCCTTGCATGAATTAATGCGAAAATCTTAGCCAGTAGGAATGTTTTGACCTCAACAAAGTAGTAGAGGTCTCTTATGACCCTAAACCACTTCCAATGCACTTCCCGCACATAGGAATAAACCTTAACACATAAGCACAAGTAGGTCATCACCCGGTTTAAGCTTATATATTTACGACAGAAGATTTAAATTCTAAGTATAGAGTTACGAGGTGTTATATTATGCATACCATACACAATGTAAATCTTAATCTAATTTTAGAAGTAAAGTTTGATCTAGTTTTAGCTTCTTCTTTTTTAATTCTAGCTAGTTTAATCTTAGTAGCTCAATGGGTTGATTACATGAAATTTTCTTTTTGTTGAGGATTCAATTTTCTACCTTGTAATTTATTTCCCCCAGTTTTCCTACCTCATAATTGTTTTGATGAAGTATGATGTAAATATTTGTTCTTTTTGCACAATCATTAATAAAATCAATCACTTAGTACTAACTAGTGACCTATTAGCTTAAATCTATAGATCTATCTATCCATCTATCTAACATGAATATTCTTTAAAATGTTGATTGAAAGAGATATTAGGAGAATCAATGTCGAACAAACAACTTTATCTTACATTTATTACTTTAGAGTAATACATAAAGACATAATCTTTAAACTAACAAACGTAGTAAATGTTTTCAAGGTGAGATTCAATTAATAGTTGTTAATAGAGTGCTTGTTCAACCAGTTCATATTGAATGTAAAATTTTTAATTTGAAGAGTTCATCATTATATGGATTCACAACTTGAGATCAGTGAGAGCAATGCTGATTGATTGATTGATTCAAGTTCACCACAAATTTAAACTTAATTGAGAAACGCTTCACATCATAATCAACATTATTATCGTGAGAGACTGCACTAATCAAGAAGACTATTGCAGTTGGTGGTCATTAATGCCATACTCATAACCTTCAATTATGAAGAAATTTGAACCCTAGGTATATTTTATAAGTCTTTCGCCATATGAGTTGCTTATGGCTAAAACTAATAAATTTTTGAATGAATTAATTTAATTTTTCAGGTCAATAACTTTGTGTGCATTTCACAAAAAAAATTACTCTCATGATCATGTGTTAATCACGGAGAAATAAGTTTTTGGACAATTGGAATGGTACCTAATTGTATCAACACCTTACGCGTTCCTCGTGCGTTTAATTTTGAATGAGTTTGATCATGAAATTTCATTTTTTTTAAAGTTGAACTACGAAAAACATATTTGACCAAATTTTTTTTTTTTACTTTTTTGTTTCAATGACTAATTTAAATTTATTATTTTGGTGGTCAAATTTATTTATATTTCACTAATTTTCTTGTAAATTTTATTATTACTCCCTCTGTCTCATATTGGTTGATCATTTTCTTTTTTTACACACATATTAAAAATATATAAATAAGAATATAATTTTACTAATTCACGCCTTAAAAAAACTTTTTGGGAATTTTACAAACAAATATGAACTCTTCCAAAAAAGAATTAATAGCAAGGGTGATATAGGAAATTTTTTAATTAATAATTTTCTTGAAATAGCAAGTAAAATAACGAACTTGAGCCAACAATTTTTAATAAAATAATCAATTAACATGAATGGAGAGAATACTATTTTTTTTAAATAACTTTATGGGCCTAAGTTTATTGATTGATGTGCGACAATCCATACAAATTTTGAATGTCACCCACATTTTGATAACGTTCAATTTCCAGTACAACTATTTAACCGTTGTGTACAACCATCACTTTCATCCCACTCGTCCTACTCCTCTTTCTCTGGAGGCATCAATAACAATGGGGAGTTTCAATCCAACAATGGAGGGTTTCAATCCAACAATGTTTTTTTTTAGTCCAAATGACTATTCTCCTCCTCCTACTCCTCTTATCTCCTTCTTGCTTTTCTCTCAATCTACCCACTAACCCCAACTCACAAAATTCAACCTTCCCCAAGGGCGCTCTGTGAAATCCTACAGTCTTTCCGATGATGCAACATTGGAAGTTTTACTTGTTATGTGGAGTTTGAGTATTTGGTTTATTATGCTGACAAGGTTACTGGGAAGCTGAGTCTTGGGTCTATTACTGATTTAGAAGGAAGAGATTCTTGTTGTGGTTAAATGTGAATGAGATTCGAGTGGATTTGCCATCGTCTTGTGTGGAGGACCATCTCTGAGACAGGTTATTTTCAACTTCCCATTCTGTTCTATTCATTGTTTTTCTAAAAATGTCTTAAGGTATTCTTGATCAATTTGTATGCTTCTTCTCTTCACTGAGGGTCAATATTAATGTGAGTGAGCCCTTCATGGAGTAAATACTTGTGTAAAGGAATTGAAAAATTGTTGTGTCGCATACCAAAACTTGCAATAGTCTGGCAAGATTGTAATTAAGATCAGTAACAACAATCTTTAATGGGGTCCTCTATAGAGGTGCCCTAAACAACTAAAGAAGAAGGGGAACATTACATAGGTGGGATTCAATCCCTCTTTTTGTGGATTAAATGGTTCCTTTAGAACATTGGGAAAAAACATTTCATTTAATCCTTACTCACAACTTATTCTCTACTATTATCTTGGTCAAGTTGAACAACTTCTACAGCTTGCAAAATCATGTTGGAAATCTAGCTCACATGTACTAGTCTAAAAGTTTTAGGTTAAGCTGAACTATAACAGAGTTCTTGGAGTCTATTAGTAGTAGTAGTTAGTAATCACTTAGTTTCTTTATCAATGTGTGATCCTATTTGTATTTGTTTTGTATCTTGTTATTTTGCTATCACATTTTCCCTGTTTCGATAACTTCTCTTCACAACTTCTCTTTACAACTTCTCTACCTCACAAAGGTAGGGGTAAGGTTTGTGTACAACCTACTTTCCCCAAATCTCATTTGTGAGACTACTCTGAGCATGATGTTGTTGTTTCTATATATGGGCAAATTAAAACATATCAAATTGAAATATGTTGAGAAATAACTCTTTAGTTGAGGAGACCCTGATTATAATAATAACATTTACATATGTTAGTTTCATTGTCAAACCATGTCGCTGATTAATTTTCTAGGTTTGGTGGTAATTAGTGTTGTAGTGTCTAGTTAATTTCCTTTATTCTATTGGAGAAAGGATGTCTCATATGTATATATTGTTTCCATTGCAAGATCAGGAGAAATTGTTTTCTTCAGATTCTATTTTTTACTCAGTGCTTCTTGTCTTGTCTCTTTGACTGGCTTTGACAGAGCTCCAATTCAACTGCTCAAACTTCTTTGCAGCAAAAAGATAAATAAGGAATAAGAGAATCTGTTATCTGGAGGCTTTCTCCTTTTCTAGGTTTTACTCATCGTTTCTGTTTTACTTTCTTAATT